>JAFVLL020013202.1:0-15227 GCA_021397915.2 Tor tambroides | reverse complement strand
TGGTTCAACTGTAATGTTATGAAGCTATGAGAATATTTTTGGTGTGCAAAGAAAACAAAAATAATGACTTTATTTAATTTCTTCTCTTCCATGTCAGTCTTCAATGCACGTTCATAAGCGTACCACGACGCATGCGTGTGAAGCTGCTGATGCAGGAGCTCTCTCCACAAAAAATGAAGCATAGTCACTTCAGAAACAGCGATATTAACCCCTCGTTGCTGAGAAATACAGTATAATGCAGCGATTCAGTAATTAAGCTCTTTTATTTATAAAAGTTGCGGGGCAGTGTTGACGAAGTTTCTGTGCTCTGAATGTTTCTGTGTGTGAGTCGTGCGACCTACAATCTCTGTGTGCGAGTGCTGTGTGTGTGTCAATTAAAGCAGTGCATTAATATGGAACGGTGATTAAAATGGTTTTAATGCACAGTTGGCCTTGTCGCACACATACAGTGGTGTTCAGGGTCACACTGTAAATCTGTAATTCGAAGTCTAATTTAAACATTAAAAGGAAACTTTTGGGTTTTTGAAAAGTTTAAAAACAACTTGTGCAAAAGTGCTTCGGAAATATTTAAGATTCTGCACTATTTGTATGATACTCAAGTACAGATTTTTAACTGAACATTTAAAAATCGAATCAAAAATCAAAAGAATGTACGTGTTTTTATGAAATCATAAGCTTCACATTTCTTTAATAATTAATTTTTAATTTTTACTTTGAATTGTAAGTGCCTCACTGTAAATTTGTATTTTTTTTTTTTTGGAATACATTGAAATATGAAGTTTGAGATTTGACGGCATGACATTCAGTCTTCAGACTTTCTTAGTGGATCTGAACTGTTAACAAATATGTTTTGCATCTCAAACAATGATCACAGCTTAATACAATACAATGCTTCAGGTGGATTTGGCAGCTTATTAAAGTCAGTGTGACAACTTGAATTTGATGCTTGGGCAGATATTATCTTTCTTTAGGAACCTCTTCATTTGTTACAGAAGAAACATATGACATGTGATCATGACCAATGATATACAGTACAGTGAATCATCAACATAAGCTGTGCCTGAAATTGGTATATGAATTAAACAGCTAAGCCTATGGCCAAAAATGTTATATATACCAACTCCTGATGAGTTTGAAAAGATGTTTTGAAATCATACTGTACCTCGTCCAGTGCCATTTGTGCTATTGACGATAGAAGTTCTATTACTTTTCTAAGTGAGTGAATTTATCATTTTTACTTCCAATGGCACAAATCTCATAGACTTGAAATGAAAAGGGCCCCAAAAAAGTCTAGAGACCATAAAATTGGGTCTTTTTACTTGATACAACCATCCTGGGGTGCGTTTCTCAAAAGCATTGTTAGCCAACTATGGTGGCAAGTTCTATCTTTACCAACATAGTTCAATGATTTGGTGTTTCCTGAATCTATATTTCCAACTAACATTCACAAACAGCATCACAGAGTTCTGTAGTTGGAGCTATGGCTCTCAACCTGTGGTTAGAAGCACATTTTCTTGTTAATATGATATATGGACAGCTCATGCTCTTGAACAAAATAAGCAAACTAACATATAGCACAATCTTTCATACAAATTTAATTATATGTCTTTTGGTTTGTTAAGAGAATTAAAGCTGTATGTACTATATGTTGTAGTACCAAGCAAACCTACAAAATAAAGCTAAATAACAGAGAACAAAAATAGCAAAGCAGTCCACAGATGCCATATTTTTTTATTTACAGTATTATTCTGACATTAATTTGATCTTAAACTGGTTAATTAGCAGAATTTAGCACTCCACCACCTGCTTGATGTCACTAACGACAGTTCTAACCAACATGGATGACGGATGTGCCTACAATTTCGGGAAACTGTCATGACTAGCTAGTTGGTTTTTCCATCACACTCATCAGACTACATTTCCCATCATCCTCCCTGACACTCGATCACACATACCTGACACTCATCAGACCTCATCACCAGCTCTATAAATATAGCACGCACTTTCAGTCACCGTCTGGCCTTGTTGGATACTCCAGACACCACTTACCCACTAGCTACCTGTCTGATGATCCTGATTACCTCAATCGCTAATCATGTTACCTCTTCTAAGTTGATCTTCAATCTTCTTGATCATCTCAAGAAACTTCAAGTTATCCAGTTATCGCCTGTCTCAGCGTGTTCCCCTTTTGTGTGCGTGTGCTCTTCAGGATCTTTAAGCAAAAGACCTGTTCATTTCCATCTCTGAACATGACAACTATGTATATAGTACACTTTAAAAAAAGGTGGTTCTTTAAAGGTTCTTCACGTGTAGTAACAGCTCTGCTTACCATATCATACTGAAGAACCCTAATTTTGTACTGTTTAGAACCATTTTTCTTAAGAGTATATGATGTGTGCATGTAATCATTCAGTACCAAAATGTGTAGGCTATAAAAGTACCCTGGTATTACCATCTGACATCAATGTTGTATACTACAATATCATCATAGTACTTTTCCGCAAGAGTTATAACAAATACAATGTTATGATGAGGAATATTTTTCCATAATACCTATGTTCAATTTTCTCATTCTCATATTTCAGGCCAAATGTAAGCTATATGTTCAGACTGTGTTGTTCAATGGTATTGGCAGTGGATTTGCAGCAGTACTCAGTGGATAATGCTTTGGAGGGAGTTGGATAATGCATTTTTAATGGGATGGATCTGAGTTCCAGCCACTTTTCCAAGTCAAGTGGGGCTGATGTGAAATGAAAATTCGAAAGTAACAACGGACTGAAATATAAGAGGCATCAAAAGTGGAACTGTTGTAACAACGAAAGGGATTCCCTGCAGAAAGTGTCTGTTGCTCCTGCTTTGATCTGAGAAGGTTTTATATGCATTTTTTTTTTCATTTCAATTACCTTATCTCTGATAGCAGCTGTCACTTTTTTTAAACTTGCACCCATTTGCCCATCTGCATTATCAAAGAGCACAGACTGTACTGAAGCACCTTGAGTGGAGCTGAACAAAATATCTGCAGCATAGCAACTTACCTGTCTGAGTTTTTTGTTTTTTTTCTGCATGAATGTACATCTGTGAGTATTTGTACACATGTGAGTTGTAAGTGTGTGTATGTCTGTATGTATGTGTCTATATATACCTAATATAAATACATATATATATATATATATATATACACACAGGTGCATCTCAGAAAATTAGAATATCTTTTTTATTGTAATATTTCAAAAAGTGAAACTTTCATATATTCTAGATTCATTACATGTAAAGTAAAACATTTCAAAAGTTTTTTTTTTTTTTTTTTTTTTTTTTTTTTATGATTACAGATCATGAAAGTCAAAAATCCAGTATCTCAGAATATTAGAATATTTATATTTGAGTTTCATTAAATGGCCATCCCAACAGTATAAATTCCAGGTATCTCTTATTCTTTGAAACCATAATAATGGGGAAGACTGCTGACTTGGCAATGGTCCAGAAGACAATCACTGACACCCTCCACAAAGACGGTAAGTCACAGAAGGTCATTACTGAAAGGGGTGGCTGTTCACAGAGTGCTGTATCAAAGCATATTAAATGCAAAGTTGACTGGAAGGAAGAAATTGGATAGGAAAAGGTGCACAAGCAACAGGGATGACTGCAAGCTTGAGAATAATGTCAAGCAAAGCCGATTCTGACACATGGGAGAGCTCAACAAGAAGTGGACTGAAGCTGGAGTCAGTAAAGCAAGAGTCACCACCCTCAAATGTCTTCAGGAAAAGGGCTATCAAGCCACTTCTGAAACAGAAACAACGTCAGAAGCATCTTACCTGGGCTAAGGAGAAAAAGAACTGGACTGTTGCTCAGTGGTCCAAAGTCCTCTTTTCAGATAAAAGTAAATTTTCCATTTCGTTTGGAAATCAAAGTTTGGAGTCTGGAGGAAGACTGGAGAGGCACAGACCCAAGCTGCTGGAAGTCCAGTGTGAAGTTCGAAGTCTGTGATGATTTAGTGCCGTGACGCCTGCTGGTGTTGGTCCACGTTTTATCAAGTCCAAAGTCAACGCAGCCGTCTACAGGAGATTTTGGAGCACTTTATGCTTCCATCTGCTGATGCTTTATGGAGATGCTGATTTCTTTTCCAGCAGGACTTTAGCACCTGCCTACAGTGCCAAAAACCACTTCCAAGTGGTTCGCTGACCATTATATTACTCTGCTTGAATGGCCAGCCAACATGCCTGACCTGAACCCCATATGGAATCTATGGGATATTTTCAAGAGAAAGATGAGAAACAGTCGATCCAACAATACAGATGAGCTGAAGGCTCAATAGTGCCTCAGCAGTGCCACAGGCTGATCGCTTCCATGCCACACCTCACTGATGCTGGAATTTTTGTGCTAAAGGAGCCCCGATCAAGTACTGAGTGCATAAATGAACATACTTTAAAGAACTTGAACTTTTCTGTTTGGCAAATCCTTTTTTTTTTTATTGATCGTATGGAATATTCTAATATTTTGAGATTTCATGAGCTGTAAGCTATAATCATCAAAATTAAATCTTTTGAAATGTTTACATGTAATGAATCTAGAATATATGAAAGTTTCACTTTTTGAAATGTTACAATAAAAAAAACTTTTTCACGATATTCTAATTTTTTGAGATGCACCTGTGTATGTATATATAAATATATATACACACAGTATCTCACAAATGTGAGTACACCCCTCACATTTCAGCAAATATTTTAGTATATCTCTTCAAGGGACAATACTATAGAAATGAAACTTGGATATATTTTAGAGTAGTCAGTGTGCAACTTGTGTAGCAGTAAAGATTTACTGTCTTCTGAAAATAACTCAACATACAGCCATTATTTTCAAAAAAGCTGGCAACAAAAATGAGAACACCCTAAGAGATAACAGATATAATGTCGTTTAACCATGCAAAGCCACATGTCCTATGGTCCTGACAGGACCATACAAATTTGTTTATCTTGTATTAGAGCAGTTAAAATTTGCTAATTTGAGTACAATTCTCTCATACTGACCACTGGATGTTCAACATGGCACCTCATGGCAAAGAACTCTCTGAGGATTTGAGAATTAGAATTGTTGCTCTACACCTGAACCTTGTAGATTTAAAACTAAAATGAGCAAAGCATCGCATTACTCATTCACTCATTCATTGAGTAACGAAGCAAATGGCTGTAGTTATGAATGGGTTATTAATCACTGACTCTCCGAATCGTTCAAAGCTGCAGTTTCCTTCACTAACAAAACACCGCTGTTGGTTGGAGACGCACATCAATTCTGTCGCGGACACTGCAACAAGTCAGTTTGCATGGCCGTTGTCCCAGAGTGAAGCCCCTTCTGAAGCTGGCTCACAAAAAAGCCTGCAAACAGTTTGCTGAAGACAACCTGTCGGAAAGCATGAATTACTGGAACCATGTCCTGTGGTCTGATGAGACTTAGATAAACTTGTTTGGCTCAGCTGGTGTCCAGCATGTGTGGCGACGCCCTGGTGAGGAGTACCAAGAAAACTGTGTCTTGCCTACAGTCGAGCATGGTGGTGGTAACATCACGGTCTGGGGCTGCATGAGTGCTGCTGGTACTGGGGAGCTGCGGTTCATTGAGGGAAACATGGATTCCAACATGTACTGTGACATTCTGAAGCAAAAGATGATGCCCTCCCTTCAGAAACTGTGCCGAACGGCAGTTTTCCGACATGATAATGACCACAAACACACCGCCAAGATGACAACTGCCTTGCTGATGAAGCCGAAGGTGAAGGTGATGGAGTGGCCAAGTATGTCTCCAGACCTGAACCCTACTGATCACCTGTGGGGCATCCTCAAGTGGGAGGTGGAGAAGCACCATGTGTCTAACATCCAGCAACTTCATGATGTCATTGTGGAGGAGTGGAAGAGGATGCCAGCAACAACCTGTGCAGCTCTGGTGAATTCCATGCCCAGGAGGATTAAGACAAAATATTGACATTTTGGACACAGTTTTGACATGTTCGCTTAGGGTGTACTCCTTTTTGTTGCCAGTTATTTGGACAATAATGGCTATATGTTGAGTTATTTTTAGAGGACAGTGAAGTTTGTAATTTAAGGCTGCTGCACATTGACTACTCTAATATATATCCCAGTTTCATTTGTGCAGTATTGTCCCTTGAGAAGATATACTAAAATTGTTGCTGAAATGTGAGGGGTGTACTCACTTTTGTGAGATACTATATATATATATATATATATATATATATATATATATATATATAGTATCTTATCATTTTAATTGCATTTAAAATCAACTATTCATTAAATATAGTGGCTGTTCTTACTGCAAACTATCCAAAGAAATTGTGTAACTCAATAGATCTGGAAGCAGTGATGCATGATGGACCAAACTAAGAAAACTATTGTATTTCACACACAAACATTTCTAATAAAACTGAGATACGGCAATGCAACAAAAACTCGTCTCGCTCCTAGTTGAACCTGACGTGAACTAAATGAACCTGCAGTCTCTCCACAGACGTACATCCTTGCGCCTCGCAGTATTCTCCGTATGGTAATGAACCTTCTGCGAGCAGTTATGCTCTATTTACATTCACACATTCAGCCTTCGTCATATGAACTGTAGTGGGTGTTTATATCAAGGATCTTGTTCAGCTACAGCAAAAGAGTAAATACAAGTGCTCTTGACATGTAATGCGTCTTATAACTTCAGCTGCGGTGGTTGAGCATGTGGTTTTTTCCTCAGAGACAACAGCTAAATACAGCTGTGCATTTCTATACAAAGATGTCTCAAGCACTCTCATTCACAATTGAGATAAGCATGCAGTCTCTGTGTCCCTTAAGCTTCAAGGTGGGTTCGGCTGCATTTATTTTGTTGATTTATTGACAGATTGATGCTATGACCTGGGTTGACCTTTCATAGCAGTTTTAGGGAATTTGTTGCACTGTTTTTTGCTCAGAATCTTGTTGCAATGGCTTTTGCTTTTCTACATCTATAAAAGAAAAGTTTGTTGAGGCAAATTTTGAATGCCGAGCTGACAAGGCCTTGTGTGAAAGAATCTAAGCAAAAACTTTGAAAAGACTTGAAATTTAAACGATCTGTAGTTTATAGAGTGTTTCTGGGGTTTCAAAGAGTTTGCTAGGTGGTTGATATGGTGTTCTGGTTGGTTGGTAGGGAGTTTCTAGGTAGCTAAAATATTCTGGGTGGTTGTTAGAGCATTAATAGCTTCTAAATTGCTGAGTGGTTGCTAGGGTGTTAGGCAGTTACTAAAGTTGTTTATATGTTGTTCTGGGCAGTTGCTAGGTGGTTGATATGGTTTTCTGGATAGTTTTTGTAGTAGGTGTCTACTACAACATTCTGGGTGATTGTTAGAGAGTTGTTAGTGGGGTTGATATGGTGTTCTGGGTGGTTGCTAGGTAGCTAGAATATTCTGGGTGGTTGTTAGAGGATCAATAGGCGGCTTTTAAAGTGCTGAGTAGTTGCTAGGGTGTTACTAGGCAGTTACTGAAGTAGTTTATATGTTGTTCTGGGCAGTTGCTAGGTGGTTGATTTGGTTTTCTGGATTGTTGTTATATTAGGTGGCTGCTACAACATTTTGGGTGGTTGTTAAGGAGTTGCTAGGTGGTTAATATGGTGTTCTGGGTGGTTGCTCGGGAGTTGCTAGGTAGGTAGAATATTCTGGGTGGTTGTTAGAGTGTTAATAGGTGGCTGCTAAAGTGCTGAGTGGTTGCTATGTTACTAGGCAGTTACTAAAGTTGTTTATATGTTGTTCTAGGCAGTTGCTAGGTGGTTGATATGGTTTTCTGGATGGTTGTCATAGTAGATGGAATATTCTGGGTGGTTGTTAGAGCATTAATAGGCAGCTGCTAAAGTGTTCAGTGGTTGATAGGGTGTTACTAGGCTGTTGCTAAAGTTGTTTATATGTTGTTCAGGGCAGTTGCTAGGTGGTTGATATGGTTTTCTGGATAGTTGTTTTAGTAGGTAGCTGCTACAACATTCTGGGTGGTTGTTAAGGAGTTGCTAAGTGATTAATATGGTGTTCTGAATGGATGCTAGTTATTTGCTGGATGATTCTGGGTGGTTGCTAGGGCATTACTAGGTAAGTAGTTGCTAGGTTGTTACTAGGCAGTTACTATAGTGGTTGATATGTTGTTCTGACCAGTTGCTAGGTGGCTGATACACTGTTCTGGATGGTTGCTACAGTATGTGGCTGCTACAACATTTTGAATGGTTGCTAGGGAGTTACTAGGTGGCTGCTGAAGTTCCAAATAGTTGCTAAGGTGTTACTAAGCAGTTACTAAAGTGCTTGATATTGTGTTCTGGGTTGTTTATTAGTATTATTAGTTTCTAGGGTGTTACTAGGTGATTTTTTAAGTGCAGAGTGGTCACTAAGGTGTTTTAGGCAGTTGCTAAAGTGCTGAGTTGTTGCTAGGGTGTTACTCATCAGTTATGTTTTTGATATGTTTTTCTAGTTGGTTGCCAGGGTGTTGCTATGTGGTTTATATGGTGTTCTGGCTGGTTGCTACAACATTCTGATTGATTGCTAGGGTGTTACTAGTCAGTTGCTAAAGTGGTTAATGTGGTGTTCTGGTGGTTGCTAGGTGGTTGCTACAGCATTCTCTGTAGTTACTAGGCAGCTGCTAGAATCTTCTGTGGTTTTTATGGTGTTAATAATTGATTAGTAAGTGTTAATAGGTGATTTCTATTTCTAGGTAGTTGCTAGGGTGTTAATAGAAAGCTGCAATTTTGTTATTTGTAGTTGGTAGTTAATTGTTAGAGCATTCTGGGTGATTACCAGTGTGTTACTATGCAGAATCTGTTCTGGGTGGTTGATATGATGTTCTGACTGGTTTCTAGGGGGGTCTAGGCAATTGCTATGATCATGGGTTGTTTCTAGGGTGTTTCTAGGTGATTTCCATGGTGTTATAAGTAGCTGCTATGGTGTTACTAGACAATGCCAAAGTGCTGAGTGGTTGCTAAGGTGTTACATGGCAGTTACTTAAGTGGTTAATATGATGTTCTGGGTGTTTGATAAAGTGTTATTAGGTGGTTTATATGGTGTTCTGGGTGGTTTGTTACATCAGTTAGGTGATACCACGTGGATGGTGAGTTCCATGTGAGACTGAAAGTTCTGTCAAATTCAGAAAATACACATTTATGAGAAAATGGACAAGCCAGAGACAACATAGATACATTCTTCTGAACATGTTAAACATGTTTCTTTTAGTTTTACTGCCGTGTTGCATTGAATTTCACAAGACGTTAAAGGGATAGTTCACACAAAACTGAAAATTCTGTCATTAATTACTCACCTTCATGTCGTTCTAAACCCATAAGACCTTCGTTCGTCTTCGGAACACAAATTAAGATATTTTTGATGAAATCCAAGAGCTTTTTGACCCTCTGAAGACAGCAATGTAACTTAAATGTTCCCATGCCCAAAAATGTAGTAAGGACATTGTTAAAATAGTCCATGTGAAAACAGTGGTTCAACCATAATTTTACAAAGCTACAAGAACCTTACAATGTTTCTGGGCCTGGGAACATTTCAGTTGCACTGCTGTCTATGCAGGGTCAGAAAGAGTAATTAATGACAGAATTTTCATTTTTGGTTGAGCTATCCCTTTAAATGCTCAGTATGTAATATTGACAACTAGTGGTTGAAATGGGCTCTGCAGCCCAAATTCAAAACGTTGGATAGATTTGTTTCTCCTGTCCCTTCTCATCAGACTCGATGTTCGCGAGGGTTGCCAGATCAAGGACACGCAATAGGAACAAGCCCAATTGGCAGTGCAAAGTGACAAGCCTTACACACTGTAAGTCTATGAATTGATTTATCCACATTTTAATATTACTCTGGTCATAAAGCTTTTTAGATTGATGCCGAGGCTTTTTAGGTTGGGTAGAATCTGCAATCTTTGACCCAGTTTGTTTGCTGGCTTCCATGGCTACAATACGCTGTATTTTCCATCAACTTGCAACCTAGGGTTTTGAAATCCTATTGGGTAAATCGGCAGTGGGCGGAGTCACACAGACCAAAACAAAGGCAGACATTCTGACATGGAACACACATTCCAAAAATAGAATAACTGGCTCTAGCATTGTTTTTCAGAGAAACTAGTATATGAACTTAGCATGTTTCCTAAATATCGGCAAACATATTATGATATTTTTATGCTTTAGTACAGTCAAAAAATGACATCAGCACCTTCAAGAACACCCTTTACCTGCATGACTTCTTGGAGCTTAATACTCAAATTACTTTAGCATGATGACCGTTTCAGATGGAGGACCCACCTATTTTTAAGCTATTTGTTTAAAAACGTTTAGTCTACAAGGTTATGTGCTAAATGAAGGTCCACTCCTAAAAAGTGCAACATACAGGAGAAGCCTGACCAATAAATCTCATTAAAATGTTCAATCCGGTTTAATGTAGAGAGAATTAAGCATCTCACTTAAAGGCCCATGTCTATAAAAGCCTGAGGTAGCCAGCTAGAATTGTAAAAAAGCTTTTTCAGTGCTCTTTGGACTCGGAGTTCAGCCGAGTATTGATTTTGATCTACTTATTCATCAATACAAATGTGAATAAATTGCTTAGCCAGAGACAGAGCTGCAGAGAACCGTGCCAAACTGCACTACCACCGAGAAATGAATAAGAAAATTGTTTTCTTATAGTTACACCTGGGCTGAAATCAGAAATGTCTCCATATATTTCTCATCAACACTGTAGTATCTATATTACACAATGCAATTATCATAAGTTTTTAATTAAAACTGTTTGTGGAAACATAACTGACATTCATAATAGACTAGAATTCTGTAGAATATAACACATCATTTTAAGCATTAAACATGTTGCATTAACAATAACTATGTCAAAAGGCTTATGCAAGGATGTGAAGAAGTGAATTAAGAATAAAAAGAACAAAAAAATCTAAATAACATTAATTGGCAGATTAAGCTGCGGAGTATTTTGAATATTGTTGATTGCTTGATTACTAAAAATGTTATTTTTATCATTGTCAAAACCATTCCATTCTGCTCATCTTTGAAATGTTCTTTGCAAAAAATAAATCCCCTAATGAGAAACACATGCTTCTTTCCTTGTCCCACTAAGCTCGGCACAGCCGGAGCAGGTCGTCCCAGGTGGACTACATTATAGTGTCAAAGGCCTTTTGCCATGGGAATGTAAGATTAAATCTACACTGAAGCTGAGTCCAACAAAGGTCTTCATTACTTTTCAGCTCAAAGGTCAAATCATTACAGAACACATTTACCTTATCTCAGCAGCATCCTTGACAGTGCCACATGTCCATTTTCATTTTAACAGATGGAACTTTCCTGAATTAGAGTCACTGTAAGAACTAACTTAATTGGTTAAATGTAAGTTACCTTACTACATACAGTGAAATAATAATATGTATACATTTAAAAGTGCTTTGGTTACATACCACTGTAAAAACTAATTTCAACTGAAAAAAAAAAAGTTAATTGGTTAACTGTAAGTTTACTTTACTATATACAGTTGAATAATATGTACTTTATCACATTATTTAACAGTAATTTAATTGAAATATTAGTAGAATTTAAAATGACTGTTTTCTATATATTTTTTCAAATGTAATTTATTACTTTGATGGCAAAAACTTCATTTTCAGCATTATCACTCCAGTCTTTGGTGTCGCAATCCTTCAGAATTTCTTTCTAATATGCTGATATGCTGCTCAATTATTATTATTTTTCAATTATTAATGGTATTATTATCAATGGTGAAAACCAAAAGTCTTCATTACTTTTCAGATCAAAGGTCAAATCATTACAGAACCCATTTAACTTTCTAATTCAGTAGCATCCTTGACAATGTCACATATCCATTTCCTTTTTAACAGATGGGAATTTCCCGAACTACGAGAGCTACCAGAACCACCACCAGTGGTGGTGCAAATTGCATATTCATATTATTATTCCTCTCTACCTTTGGAGAAAGCTTCATATTACTTTCCAAAATATATTCAGGTGGAAATCAAATATTAGATCACATTGGAAACACTGTAATAAAATGAATCATTGTGCAGTTAAAAAAAAGAAAGAAAAAAAAGCAAGGTCTCATTCAGCCTATAAATTATTGTCAGGGCATCTAAAGGTTTGAACATATTGGTCATGGATATTTTCAGGGGCTTTTTCTGATTAGATCAGAGGTGGTACTGAGTGAAATATGTACAGTCTAAAGCAATATACTGTATATCTTTAATATACTGTATTTGTGTGACATATGTATCAAGCAGGAAACTCAAACTTACCTGAATGAAACTCTTGCACGGTTTGGAGAGTGTAAAATATCTGAGCATACTGCAGCTCTGAAAAGAGCTTCATGGAAGACTGCCTTACATTAAATCTGTTATACCCATGTTAAACAGGAGCTTGAGTCCATAAGCTCAGAGCTGGATTTAAACTTTTAAACCCTCCGTTCTGACAGCTATGACTGCATTCCCATAAAGCAGAAATTTTGGAGCAGGAAATCATGGTATGATAAATGTATTATTCAAATGATTTAGTCCGGCGTTCTGACAGACAAACAAAGGGTAGCCAACTGAGCTTTTTTCATTAAGGATCAATGGTCCCTTTCTGCTACTGAAATAGTTTTTCATTCTAACTGTGGGTGTTAGCTAGAAACTCAAAGTGGCGATACTTAATTTGCTTACAAATGAACGCGAGTGTTAGAAGTGAATGAGAAGCCATCATCCATTTAAACTTCAAATGAATATACAGTAGTGTGTAATATATAATGCAACAATACTAGAATAGTTTTAAAGTAACAATAGCAGAAATAGTTTAACATTAACATACTAATTGCATTCCTTTATGCAATAGCTTATACATGTTATGATTTTCTAAAAATATATAGAATATATAAATATAGCTATACCGTTTATAGTTAGTTGTCACAAAGCAACCTGCCATTAAAACAGTCTTTTCAAAACAACTGTGAAAAGTTAATTCATGCTCTAAAACTGCAAAAAAAAAAAAAAAGTAACTGTAGCATTCATACAATTAATCCGGAGTGGAAAGATCTCAAACCCTTACGTGACAGTTTCACCATCCATCCCAATTAGCCAGAAGACACTTTCACAGCTTGAGAAATTTCTTTTACATTCTGTTCCATTTAATTATGTAAAGTGCTTTTGTTACATACCACTGTAAAAAAAACTAATTTCAATTGAAAAAGATGTGAAAAAATTCCAAATACTATGTACTTTAACAGTTTATTTAACAGTAATTTATTTTAATAGTAGTACAATTTCCTCTCTCTCTCTCTCTCTCTATCTATCTATCTATCTATCTATCTATATATATATATATATATATATATATATATATATATATATATATGAATGGTGCATTGATAATACATTGATAATAATAAGAAATGAGCAGCAAATCCATGATTTCTTCAGAAATCATTCTAATATACATAATTTAATATATTATATACACATTTCTTATTATGACACTGGAATGTACACTAAAAATTCTGCTTTGCCATCACAGGAATACATTACATTAAAGTATATTAAAATTGTTTTAATATATATATATATATATATATATATATATATATAAACAAAAAATGTTAACATAACAAATAATAATAAAAAAGTTTTAATATTACTGTTATTACTTTTGATTGATTGATTGATTGATTGATTGATTGGGAAAAAAATCTTACTGACCCCAAACTTTTGAATGATAATGTATAATGATAGAGTGATTTTTATTCTTCAGTAAGACACATACAAGCAAACGGTGATACACAGAGAAACAAAACACAGTGTCATTGAGTGCAGTTGTTTGGTATTTTAAACTCACATTCACTTCCCTGCAGTGTTAAAAAATAATGAGCTCAGATAACACTTACGTAAAGCTCTTATATAAAAATATCAAATATGACTGTGCATTGTACATGAAATATCCTTCTATGTTTACGTTCAAGTCCCGTGGGCATATCACTCAAGGGTATTTCTTGTATCGTCTTCCTCCAGAGTTGATTCTTTGGCATTAACAATTAATAACATACAACAATACAGAGAGGCAAGAGGTCACACAGTCTGTTCTGTTGCAGCCAATATGAAATTCAAGTCAACTGGCTGTTAAAAGGTGATTGATTTTAACTGAGCTTGCACTCTTTCTTCCATCTGCACACATTTTAATGTCAGACTCTTGTTGTAACAGTCGGAGCATTCAGATGCCCTTTAATGCATTAAAGATGAACGGTGATGTCAGCATACTGTTTCGTGGAGCAGCCATAACATTAGCTAGCAGTTTTTAGTGTAGTCTCAGCCACAGGGCAAAAGGCAAAACAAAGTTATTTCAGAACATCCTGTGTCCAGCATCACAAGCAAATATAAAAGGCAGCTGTTTTCATTTCACTCATGTTGTGCAAAGCCCAGGTGCATCTCTTCTCACTAGGGCTGCACGATATTGCAAAAATAAATAAATAAACAAATAAAATAAAAAAATTTACACTGAAATATATAGATTTTCTGTGATATATACTGAGATATGAAACAAATACAGGCATTTTCACTAGTTGACATAAATAGCTCTGTTTGAAAATAATAAATCTTTCCAGAATGATAAGAGTGATTTCGTTAAAAGTACATCTGAACAGAAAATTTGAAAAAGCTTTTTACTCCTTGTTCAAGGGCACCTCAGTCGTGGTATTGAGGGTGGAGAGAGCGCTGTACATTCACTCCCCCTGTACATTCATTGTATTCATTTATTAAATGAATAAACGAATACAATGTGTGTGGTGCAAGTGGTGGTTTATTGTTGTCACACTATTTGTGTCATCAGGTTCTGTACTCTTAATGGTTCTTGATTTTACTGTTATCGTAAGAGAAACCAGGACTGTACCTCAAAACTTGAAACTGACAGAATTTAATCAAAGGTAAAATTTGATCACAATGATCATTAATCTGCAGTCGATGAAGATGTCAAACTAGAATATTTTAGGATTCGCAAAATTGGTCAAATCTGTAGAATGTGCACCAGAAACAGCTGCCCTGTCCAAATACCCACTTGCGGTCTTTGCTACTTGAGAGCGTGCGTGTGTGCGCGACAGGAAGTATGTGTGCAAGACTGTCCCAGGTCTTAAAAATGCCAAAGCACAGTGCTCTTAAAGGGGACCTATTATTCAAAAATCACTTTTATAAGGTGTTTGAACACAG
>JAFVLL020013201.1:0-13379 GCA_021397915.2 Tor tambroides | reverse complement strand
TTTTAATTATCATTTCTGTTTTATAGTTTAACAAACCAAATTTAAAATGTTTCCTAGTTGGGAATCACAGATGTCTGAGGTTAGAGCATTAATAATCATGCATTAATATTCAGTAAAAGCGCATCTATTCGTGGCACTGACAGAATAGTTACATGCTGATTGATTCACAACACTGTGAAAGTTTGAGATCTTTGACAAACAGACATGAAAAATTAAACACTGGTGATTAACTCTGTACAAACCATTTATGAAAATATAATAGCAAACATACAGTCACAGATCTGCCATAAGAATATGTACATAAACAGACAAAACGTGGTGTATGATTAAATTTTCATAGCATTCATATCTGGGACACCGATTATGAAAATCAATATTACAGGAATGCCAAAGCAAACATCTTCAAATCTACAGGAATGCAGTTCAGGCCTTGATCAATTTAATATGACTGAAGATATTCAGAACAAAAGGCCAGAGGGTGATGATGGGTTAACAGAGGACAAAAATACATATCTATCAATGCATGCAACAGCTAGTTATTAGGTTTCCTGGAAAGGTTTGGAAAGATCTTTTGTTATGTTGGACGAATCTCAACTTCAGCAGATGACCAAGACATAAACCAGCCAATAACAACAACCAAAACATTATCATGATCTAATAATGAGCAGTGATTGTTTCTTTCCAGACTCCAAAACGCTGTCTGGACACACAGTGGAGGCTGTGTGAAAATGTCATGCTTACTTTTATGGATGTTTGCTTTGTCTTACAATCAGTCATGTGCTGAGGGATTAAGCATTGAGTTTGAGGTCAGTAATGTTAATAAATAAACTAGATATTAGAGCAAAATTGTTAAGGGTTATTGTATTATTTATTTAAATCTATTTTTATTATTTATTTATTTGTTTGTTTGTTTGACTGTTCTCCGTAAACTTTCCCAGGATGAAGCGAAATATAATATAATAGCCTATAATATAGGCAGACAAATAAATGGATAGATATTTTCTAAAACTGATAAAAACAGAGGCGTCGTGACGTTGTTTACGCAGAGACGCTGACGCGTGTTGATGACGTAAAGCCCTCTGTGAAAACATGGCGACTACTGTACCGGTGGTAGAGGAGGCTGAAGATTATTCCTTTTTGCCGATCATTCACGACATAATAAAATGGTAAGAAGTAAATATTCTTTTGTTTTATGTCTCAAAGCACAGAAAGCGCATATCTCGATGCTGATTTCATCAATATTTCGCTATGTTCTGACATTTCTCAGTACGTGTTGCCGTCGGCTCTGTGTAAACAACAGCGGCTTGTGTGTTTAACGTCGCTCAATTTGAACAATCTGTCTGCATTCACCTGTCAACAGCATGGACAAAGACAGTCCAGACGTCCACCAGGAGCTGAACAAACTGAAGACGAAGATCCAGGAGGCTCGAGAGCAGATTTCAGCCCTGCCTGGGATCGATATGAGTCCCGCGCTGCAGGAGAGCAAACTGCGCACTCTCAGAGAGCAGGTCCGCACCAAGAACCAGCTTCTGCAGAAATACAAGAGCCTGTGCATGTTTGACATCCCCAAACCCTCCTGAGACTGAAACCTGGAATACAAACACGAACTGCTTTTTACACGATTGCCTGTCCGTAACCCACCGGTAGAGGCGACACCGATTCACTGATGCCACACTTCTATTTGTAATAGTGTTTTGTAATTTTTTTTATTTGTATATATATATTTTTTGTTTTTACTTCGGGGATTGCATTTGAAAGATTATGTGCTTGTTATTAGTGACTGGATTCTGTATACCTTTGTCATAGTTGTGCACTAAATTAAATAACTTCTTTAATAGAGGTTTTTGCTTGCATTTAAACGTAAAACCATATTTAATGTGCCTGGGTGACCTGAAACAATTTTAGGGTCTTTCTCAAGCCATACAGGTGCATCTCAGAAAATTAGAATATGGTGAAAAAGTTCTTTTTTTTTTCTTGTAACTTATTTCAAAAAGTGAAACTTTCATATATTTTAGATTCATTACATGTAAAGTAAAAGATGCAAAAAAGTTTTTTTGTTTTAATTTTGATGATTAGAGCTTACAGCTAATGAAAGTCAAAAATCAGTATCTCAAAATATTATAATATTTACATTTGAGTTTCAATAAATGACCATCCATACAGTATAAATTCTGGGTATCTATTGTTCTTTGAAACCACAATAATGGGGAACACTGCTGACTTGGCAATGGTTCAGAAGACGATCATTGACGCCCTCCACAAAGAGGGTAAGTCACAGAAGGTCATTACTGAAAGGGGTGGCTGTTCGAGGAGTGCTGTATCAAAGCATATTAAATGCAAAGTTGACTGGAAGAAATTGGGTAGGAAAATGTGCACAAGTAACAGGGATGACCGCAAACTTGAGAATACTGTCAAGCAAAGCTGATTCAAACACTTGGGAGAGCTTCACAAGGAGTGGACTGAAGCTGGAGTCAGTGCATCAAGAGTCACCACGCTCAGACGTCTTCAGGAAAAGGGCTACCAAGCCACTTCTGAACCAGAAACATCGTCAGAAGCATCTTACCTGGGCTGTGGAGAAAAAGAACTGGACTGTTGCTCAGTGGTCCAAAGTCCTCTTTTCAGATAAAAGTAAATTTTGCTTTTCATTTGGAAATCAAGGTCTGGAGTCTGGAGGAAGACTGGAGAGGCACAGAATCCAAGCTGCTTGAAGTCCAGTGTGAAGTTTCTGAAGTCAGGGATGATTTGGGGTGCCGTGACGTCTGCTGGTGTTGGTCCATTGTGTTTTATCAAGTCCAAAGTCAATGCAGCCATCTACCAGGAGATTTTAGAGCACTTTATGCTTCCATCTGCTGACAAGCTTTATGGAGATGCTGATTTCCTTTTCCAGCAGGACTTTAGCACCTGCCCACAGTGCCAAAACCACTTCCAAGTGCTTTGCTGACCATGATATTACTGTGCAGCCAACATGTCTGACCTGAACCACATATGGAATCTATGGGATATTTTCAAGAGAAAGATGAGAAACAGTCGATCCAGCAATCCAGACGAGCTGAAGCTCAACAGTGCCTCAGCAGAGCCACAGGCTGATCGCTTCCATGCCACACCTCACTGATGCTGGAGTTTGTGCTAAAGAGCCCCGGCCAAGTATTGAGTGCAGAAATGAACATACTTTAAAGAACTTGAACTTTTATGTTTTGCAAATACTTTTTTGATTGATCTTAGGAAATATTCTAATATTTTGAGATACTGATTTTTGACTTTCATTAGCTGTAAGCTCTAATCATCAAAATTAAAACAAAAAAACGTTTGAAGTGTTTTACTTTACAAGTAAAGAATCTAAAATATATGAAAGTTTCACTTTTTGAAATAAGTTACAAGAAAAAATGAACTTTTTTACCATATTCTAATTTTCTGAGATGCACCTGTAAGAAATGAGCGAAATGACAAGCAAGTCAACAAAACACCATTCCACATATCTGGAATATTTATACTCAAGATGAGCTTTAGCTGCAAGCTTAGATGAAACCATATTGTTAATGTGTTCAGAGACAATATTGGGGCCTCGTCCCAAGCATAGATTAGTCAGTTCCAAGCCTTTTTTTTTGTACCCAACAACAAACAATAGTCTGAGAATCCTAGAAGATATTTTCATATTATTGTGCAGTTTTAAAGGTTGTATCTGGAATAATTAGGATGGGATTTAGCGGCAAGTTTCAGTTTTCTTAGTGTCAAGTGTGTCCACAACATACAAATGACAAACTGTTTGAGAATCCTAGAAGGTATTTTCACATTACTCTACAGTTTTAAAGCAGCATATATTTGGAATATTTATACACAAGATGAGCTTCATTTGCAAGTATGGATGAAACTATATATTTTTTAATGTTTAGAAACAATATTCAGGTCAAATTCTAAGCCATAACAGATGAATGATGAGCTGTTTTTGCTTGGTGCCAAGTGTGTACACAACAAAAGACAACAGTTTGAGCTACTTAGAAGGTATTTTAATATTATTCTGCAGTTGCCATAAACCAGGGGTGCCCAACCCTGTTTCTGGTGATCGACTGTCCTGCAAAGTTTAGCTCCAACTCTAATCAAACACACCTGCCTTTAATTTTCACGCGATCCTGAAGACCTTAATTAGTTGCTTCAGGTGTGTTTGATTAGAGTTGGAGCTAAACTTTGCAGGACAGTCGATCGCCAGGAACAGGGTTGGGCACCCCTGCCATAAACGATGATCTTTAGCTGCAAGTTTAGATTAAACTGTATTTTTAATGTATTCAATATTGGGACCTGATTCCAAGCATAGATTAGCCATTTACAAACCATTTGGCTCAGCTCGTGTACACAACAAAAGACAATAGTTTGAGTATCCTAAAAGGTATTTGGAGATTGTTCTGCAGTTTTCAAGCATTTACCTGGAATATTTATACACAAGTTTGGATGAAACCATATTTTTTAATATTTAGAAACAATATTCAGGTCTCATTTCAAGCCACATCAGATAAATGACGAGCTGTTTTTGCTTGGTGCCAAGTGTGTACACAACAAAAGACAATAGTTTGAGCTTCCTAGAAGGTATTTTGATACTATTCTGCAGTTTTCAGAAAAGATGATCTTTAGCTGCACGCTTGGATGAAACTATGTTTTAATGTGTTCAGAAACAATATTGCTTTCTCATTCCAAGCTATAATTGATGATTGACAAGCAGTTTTTGCATGCCGTCAAGTGTGTACACAACAAAAGACAATAGTTTAAGAATTCTATAAGGTATTTTCCAATTATTCTGCATTTTTAAGGGGTATATCTGGAATGTTTATACTCAATGGGCTGTATCTGCAACCTTTCAGATATATCATGAAACCTTTTTTAATGTGCTCAGAGAATAGATAAATTACCAGTTGTGTTTTCTTGGCATCAAGTGTGTACAATGACAGTAGTTTGAGCATCCTAGAAGGTATTTTATTAAAGGTTATATCAATCTTTCAGATAATATGAAAATATGAAACCATATATTTTTTAATTTGTTCACACCTCATTCCAAGCCATAATGGGTCAAAGAGGTGTCAAGTGTGTAAACATACAGTACTTTGATCATCCTAGAAGGTATTTTCAGATTATTAAAGGTTATATCGAGCTTTCTGCCAGCTTTCAGATAATATGAAAATATGAAACTATAATTTTTAATTTGTTCACACCTCATTCCAAGCCATAACAGATCAACGAGGCGCCAAGTGTGATACAAACGACAATAGTTTGAGCATCCTAGAAGTTATTTTCATATTATTCTGCAGTTTGAAAGCATTTATGCTGGCTTCGTTAGATTTAGCTACTAGTTTGCAGTCGTAGGTGTGTGAGAACAAAGAAATTCGCTGAGAAGTAACGAGGAAACGTGCAAATTCTTGACAAATGATTTTATTTCTGTTTTCCCATGTGTCAAATTCAACAACGACACAGAAGAATAAATATACATTCATCGACAATAAAAAAATTGTTCAAATTGCAATAAAACATTCAAGTTGATTTCTTTGTGATCGAATCTAACCAAGAAATGTAAACAGCTGGCATTGCAACTCAACTCCCCGTTCTCCCTTCGCCACTCAACAAGGCAAATGTTCTAAGAAAGCACATTTGAAGCATGGAGTTGATAAGCCACATCACAGAGCGCTCTGACTGAACAGAACAAAGTCTGTATTCTGTACAGGAGATCTCGCGAGCATAACATGCGCTTCCACGTCGCGAGGTGAGAGCTCAAGCCGATGACTTCTACCGCCGGTACGAACGCGATCCATCTGGAGTCACCGCAACAGGCACAACTCCCTCTGCCCAAGACTGCAGCGAGACGGCTGCATCCCTTAATAATGACCGCAGCTGCTCTGGAAACGGCTCGCTTTTAGCTAATAACGCATCTCTCTTTGTCCTTTGCCTGGCCGCCTCCTATCGCCTTCTCTTTGATGTACATCAAGTCACTGTGCACGCTGGGACGCCGCGCAAAAGGCGCAACGATGCCATACGCGTCGCCGTCCTTGATCTTCTTGTTTCTGAGCGACTTTTTGTGCAGAATGTCGCAGTACTGCACGGACACCTTGCGATGGAGGTCAGGGCTCATCTCGTTGGGCAGTTTGGCGAGGGTAAAAAGTCTCTGGAACATCTGGTCGACGTTAGTGTTCCTCTTTGCGGAGATCTCGAAATATGCGCACTGCTCATCGCCGGCGATCAGCTGCTCGATTTCGTCGCGCTGCACTTCGCGGTAAAACTCGCGGTCGCCCTTGTTCCCGCAGATGACCAGAGGAACGTCCACGTTCTCTTTGGTCTTGTTTTTAAGGCAGGACTTGGTCTCGTAGATCTGTTGCTTGAGCCGCTGAACCTCATGAAACGACTCGCGGTTGTCCAGACTGAAAACCAGGATGAAAACATCACCTGTGGCCAAAAGAATAAAGGGAGAGAGAGATTAGAAAAGCAGTCTACTGTTAAGTCCGAAATTGCACCGGTTCACGGTCTGATATTTACCTGTGAGAATGGATAGCCTCCTCATAGCTGGGAACGGGTGATTCCCCGAAGTATCCAAAATGTCCAGTTGGTATACATCTCCTTTAATGCTGTAGAGTTTCCTGTGAAAGTCCTCTATGGTCGGCGTGTACTGCTCCTCGAAGCGTCCGTTCAAGAAGCGAGACACTATCGCCGTCTTGCCAACTTTGGTGGATCCGAGAATGACCATCCTGTAGCAGTTTTTCGCAGGGATGTCAAACTCGTTCTCCGAGGGACTCATTTTCTTAATCATGTTTCTGTGTGTGAGTTTGAGCCAGGACAAATTGTAAGGAATAGTTCGTTGTTTCTTAGCGCTGAGGCTCTCTGAAGTTCCGAACGGCGAGGAGCGGCTATTTAAACGCGCTGGCGCTCCTCCTCCCGGACGCGTCACCGCGGGACGGTGTAGGTGCTGACCGACTGATGCGTCAGTTCGTGTGGATGAGCGGGTGCAGCTAATACCAGAAAAACGTACAGAGAGCGAGGAAAAGTACTTTCACGTCGTGTATCGAATTCTCTACTGTACATTATTAAAAAAAAAAAAAAAACTAAAAAAATAATATGTCAATCTAATGCAAAACGTGCTTTAGGTCTGTTTGCACTGTAAAATATTTGTAAAATTAGGTTTGTAATATTTTTATGAGAATGTTACTGAATATTCCCTTAAAGTACAGATCATATATATATATATATATAATTTTTTTTCATGTGGTTATGTGAACATTATAGAGAAAACATTAAAGGAACGTTCTATTTTATCATTTTGAAAAACAAAAGTTACTTTTAAATGTACAATATGTCATTCCACTGCAAAAAGTGCTTTAGGTCTGATTGCATTATAAAATATTGTTAAAATTACTTTTTAATATTTTGAAGTAAAAATCCCTTAATTGATGAGTTCAAAGAATTACAGGTTTCTTTTTATTGCTCGGTTATGTATACATGGAGTGTTTATAAAAATATGTATTTTTCATGTCATTATTCTAGGCTTTTTAGTGTTTGTATGGGTAACACCGAGCGCTGTCTTTGTGTTTTATTGACCACATTACTGGCACATCATGGGAATTTATTTATTTTCTTCCATCGTACCAGTTATTCATCATTTTATAGCTCAGAAAGGCTGTTTATTAACATTAGGCCTATATAATTCATTGAATACTTGTAACAAAACTGATTTTGCAGTATAATTCTGGTAAGTTCTAGCTGTTTGTTAACCTTAAGTGCAACAGTGTGTCTTAAACAGCATTAATTAATATATGCGTTAATAATGTACACGGTTCTGGTTTGTTAATGTTTATTCTTGACCACAAACTTGGGAACGGAAAGAGACGCGTCGTTTGCAACATTAGTCGTTAGTGTTTAACAGCTCCTGGATGTGTAACAAGTAAATATAAATACAGAAGTCAGTTGACTATGGTTCAGTGGTTCTTCTGCAGCTCGTGTTTTCTTTTTCATTCTGCGGTCTCTCTAATAGAAGCGCTGGACCGCGAGTCACCGCACAGCGGCGCAAATGTTAACCTCAGAGTTCACAGAGATGCGCTCTAGAATGCTTCATTCTGATTGGCTGACAGACGTTCTAAGGTGATGATTATTGGAAGTTCCAGATCTTGACCGCATTATAGCTCCACATTTCAGCCGAGCAGCTGTTTCCAGTTTCAAAGAGCCTTTCTTTAAGAGATAGTTAACCCAAAAATGAAAATTCTGTCATCATTCATCCACCCTCATGTCGTTCCAAACCTGTATGAGTTTCTTTCTTCTGTTGAATACAAAATAAGATATTTGGTAACCAAACTGTTGATGACAGCCATTGACTTGCAAAGTATTTTTATTTTTTTCCAATACTATGGAAGTCAATGTATTTCTTTTGTGACTGAATGATGACAGAATTTTTGTTTTTTGGTGTAAACTATCCTTTTAAAGTAGCTATCACAAAAAAAAAAAAAAAAACACTCTTCACTACCTGCGCTCCTCTGGATGATATTTCTCAGTATTGATGCAGGATTCTTTTAAGGATTTTGTTAGATTTGAGTTATTTTAGTTTTGGCCGGACATCTCTCTCTGTCATGTGCACACAAAACAACTACAGCCCTAATGGAAGATGTGCTCTGTTTCCAAGTAAGATGCTGAGTCAGTGAGGCAAGAAAGAACTAATTCACAAACAAGAAAGTGGTATAAGCAGAATTTTTGACTCAGAACAGTAATTAATGAAAATGAATGCAGGTGGAACAGCTAACAAAAACATGTTCCAAGAATATTTTGCAAATGCTGCCAGTTATGAAAACGTTATTACTGAATATTCCCCAAAAAATTCAAAACATGCAATATATATTTCTTGTGGTTATGTGAACATTTTAAACGTTCTCTGAACCATTAGAAACTATTTAAACTTTTAAAACTATTAAAATGTTTCAGAAAAAAATTCCATGAAAATGCTATTTCTGAATGGTCTGTGAATGTTCAAAGTATCCAGCTTTTTAAATGTTTACACTTTTGAATGTTCAGTGAACATTCAAAATGTCCAGTTTTTTTTAAACAATTTTCTGTATTTATTTATTTATTTGTTTGTTTGTTTGTTTTGTGAACGTTAATGAAAACATCAAGGGAATATTCCGTTTTATTATTTTGCAAACATTATGAGAATGTTACTTTTGAATGTTCTCTGAACCATCTGAAACTATTAAGTATTAACATTGAAAAAAAGTTTCAGTAAAACATTCCATGAAAAACATTTAAATAATGTTTTTCTGCTTACATTTTGAGAACGTTATTAAAGACCACATAACTTTGAATGAAGGTTCTTTTAACATTACTGGAAGAACGTTTGTTCATAATGTTGAGAGAACCTTGACAGAACGCTTCTGGGACTGCTCTGATAGGACTTTCCACCAAAACAGTGCAATTATTGCTTAAATAATCTACAATGTAAGAGCAACATATTTGAGAATCATAAATATTTTAAAGCATAATTTTTCATGGACATAGATAATGATTTTTGGCATACCTCTTAACATGTTGCAGTTGTTTTCGCCAAATGCAGCCACAGGTCACAGACTGATTCAAAACAAAAACAACAGAGCGATCCACTTATGCATGTTCATATATGTGCATTAACCCATTTAGGCCTAAAACGCCTTAAACGTCATAAAGGTAAACACACACAGATGTGTGATCAGGTTTTAATGGGTTAAATAGTTTTGTATTCTTTCTTCATGCAGCATTCATAAAACGATGCATTATACAGACTAGCAATACCATCTCAAAGATGTAAGTCAGCGTGAAATGACAATTTGATGATTTTTCACCAGAGCAGCAGAAAGAGCAGGCGATTATAATGAGTTTTTCTTTGACACAAAACCTGTTTTCGAAATGCACACAGCTTCGGCTCATTACAGGAGCGAAACAAAAGTGTGGAGAGGGAGAAAGAGCAGCATGCAGCTGCCAGTGATTCCATCATCCTCAAAGATGTGGCCTTAAACAGCAGCAACAGATCTGTTTCAAAGTACGGATGAAAGCCGATGTACGGCGCACAGAAACAGGGCCATAAATGAGAATGAGAGAAAGCGAAGCACTACATGGAAAACAAATGCAGGAGCTGTGCAAATAAGACTCCCCACACACATTCTGAGTGACAATGAATTTACAACCACAGAGAACTGTATTTCTACAACTTGACATTCAAATAATGTATCCAAAAGCCCATGGAGAGGCACAGCTCATCTCCGCCGGCATCACAAGCATTTCTCATTTTATTTCTCATTCCCATCAGAGAGGGTTTAAGTATGCCGTCTTTCAGATTCATGCAAGAACGAATGATAAGTTTAAGATTTTTCTGTAGATTGCATGAGCTTTTTTGAGAGCCAGACCATTATCTGAACCCCTCTCAACGGGATCGTTCACTCAAAAATGAAAATTTCCATCATTTACTCGCCCTTATGTCGTCCAAACCAATTCAGCGGCTTTTTTCCTCCATTGAACACAAAATTATAACTATATATACAATAAACTGAGCAGCAAATTGGCATAATAGAATGATTTCTGAAGGATCATGTGACACTAAAGACTGGAGTAGTGATGCTGAAAATTCAGCTTTGATCGCAGGAATAAATTTCATTTTGCAATATATTCACATAGAGAACTGTTATTTTAAATTGTAATAATATTTCACAATTTTTAATTTTGGTGAGCTGAAGACTATATGCTGTATATATAGCATATATACAGGCTATAGTATATAATATCAATAAATAAAATAAGCATGTAAAATAAGTATAGTACTCAACATTTGAAGTGGATCAAAAAAGTTCATCAAAGTTGTCCAAAGACAAGAACGGGTATTGTTTTGGTTTTAGGACAACTTTGATGAAAGGGTTTGATCCACGTCAAATGTTGACTACTGTAAGTCTAACACACTTCATCATGGAAGTCAACCCAAACCTGTAAAAACTGTACTTCAACTTAATGCACATCATTTCTGAGTATCATTATATTAGAAAAAATCAAATCATACTTCATACACACTGATGTAATAGACTTAAATGGGTCAAGTGTTTGAAAATTAATGTTCTTAACGCATACGCTGTAATTGAGTTTCAAATGGCTCAAATTGAGTTTCAAGTCGTTAAGTGCTCTTAAGTTCTGAATAAGGCTAATGACTAATTAAATGAGTACGAGCCCTGCAATTAAACCCAGTGAGCGGCGGTCCTACATAATCAAACCTTCAGCCCTGACATTTATAATGACCCTGAGAGCTTTGTTTGTTTGTATGTATTTATGTATGTCAGCTGTCGGGTAATTTAATCCGGAAGAGTTCATTAGAGGAGAGAAAGAGAAATGCAAGGAAAAAGAATGAGTGCAAGAAAGTCTCAAAGACAAGAATGCAAATCAATAAAGTCATGTATAACAGACCTTTACTGTCTATAGAGCAGAAAGAACAGAAGGTAATTGCAGCATGGCGGATATATGAGACAGAATAAATACAATTTAAAAACAATTTATTATACAAAGTGTTATATGAATGAAAAATCTGATACCGTTGTGAAAAATGGTGCTTAAAACAATGTTTTAAAAAACTTTATTGATTAAAGAAATAGAAGTACACTTAAAGAGAGACACTTTAATGACTATATTTCTTAAAAAGTGAACTTTGTAATAATACCAAATTAAAAGTTTTACTTTACATTTTAAAAATATATTTTAATCATTTTATATCACGCTTTAAAATACACTTATTTTGATGTACTGACCAACATACTAAAGCAACTGTAGTTAACTGCAGTGTTATTCAATATTAGACTAAAATTGATATTTTTAAGTGCACTAAATTTCAAATTCATCATTACAAATGTGTAATTACTAATATATTTACATATATGACATAAAGGTTTCCATAGATATGACATTAAAATATATTTAGTTTACCAAAAAATGCTTGTCACTGCATTCAGCAGTAACTATATTACAAAGAAAATAGAAGTAATTATGAAATTACATATAACGATGTACTTAAATCAATTGTACTATAAAGTAAAAAATGATAATAATATATTTTATAACAACATTCCTGAATGCACATTAATCTCACATTAAACTGTCGTCAGAATGAGAGTCCAAACAGCTGATAAAAACATCACAATAATCCAACATCTTGAGAAGACAAAAGCTGAAACAAATCCATCATAAAGACGTTTTTAACTAAAATATGAGTCCATAATCCATAATAATGCTTCCTCCAGTGAAAAAAGTTCTCTGGTCTGAATCAGGAGAGAAATCTGCACAGATTTGGATCTGGAAGCAACGGTTTGAAGGTGAAAACATCTTAATGATGGATTTGATTCTTAAAAACACGCAGCTTTTGTCTTCTCAAGACATTAACTGATGGACTGGAGTGGTGTGGATTATTGTGATGTTTTTATCAGCTGTTTGGACTCTCATTCTGACGGCACCCATTCACTGCAGAGCATCCATTGGTGAGACAGTGATGCAATGCTACATTTCTCCAAATCTGATGAAGAAACAAACTCATCCTAGTCTTAGAAGACCTGAGGGGGAGTAAACTATCAGCAAATTTCCATTTTCACCAGCAAGGGTTAACAGACAATGATTACCACTCAAATCTTGACCCCTTGACCCGGCCAACAGTCCACTGCTACTTGCTACTTAAGAACAGTCTCTCAATGATTTTGGATTCTGCTCCAGCCGTAAAGGATCCCATGATCATCTGATATTTGGTCGTCAGCTTGATAACACAATCAATCCTGAACCAGCGTCTCTGACATCATATCTCTGCTTGACAATCTCTTGAAGAATGTATTACACATGCAGACGTTACATAATACAGGCTCCAGATGAGAACGTGTTTTCAAAACAAAGTAATCAATCCGTTTATTTGCACACTATGCCAATAATTCATTTGAGTAATGTCTTGTTATATGAAATGTAAAAAGAGATCAGTATCTAACCAAAATATATCCATTTGCATGCAATACTATTTACAAATATTTTTTATTATTATTATTATTTTTAAACAAATGTACAGCAAAACTGCTACAGATTCACAGAGATCTTTTTTTTTTTTTTTAATTAATTGTTCATTAAGATGCACAAACACCCAGTTTGAATCATTTTAATGAACTATTCACTGGACTATCATATCACAACCTTCATTCATATCTCACTCTCTCCAATAAACCCAAACAGAAGTACTTCTTGGCATAAGAGTATTTATGTAAGGAATAATTGACCACGGGCCGTTGAATTATTAGAAAAATAATGCACACCCAAGGTGGTGATGCAGTCACGACGCGAAGCGGAGTTACACCGTTACACCTCGGGTGTGCATTATTTTTCTAATAATT
>JAFVLL020013200.1:0-20956 GCA_021397915.2 Tor tambroides | reverse complement strand
AAAGGAATGACTTGGTTCCTCCTCTGGTGAAATCAGCTGCTGAGTTCATGGGTGGAATAAACATATAGCAGGACTTTTACTTTCTGACCCCTGGACTACTCACCTCTGTACACTACCTATTTGTTTACAGTAATAACTGCAACACAAAAAAATAAAGCAATATATACCCAAAAATATTAGCTTTGGCACCTCAAAATTGCTCATGCCTGATCCCACAGCCGAGGAAGACTCACCCTAATAGCAAGCAAACGTTGAATCGATGTTAAAAACAGTTGGTTTGTCAATGTTAATTGCATTGAATCAACATCACTTTTGCACCTGCAATTAATGTTGAAATTATGTTGACGTTTCAGCAACCCACTATTAATGTGATCAGCGTTTGCTTTAGTTGGGCTCTTGACTCTTTGCCCTTTAATGTTTGGTTTTTATTGTTGCTTGTAACAATGTGCTAAAACACGTTTCACGAGTTCACACTTACATATAGTTAGCTGCTTTATAGTAATGTGTACTTGGCGTGCTGTCCAGGGAAGGGCTCCGAGCTTGGGAATGGCCGAGTCCAGAGTATCCCCCCCCGTATAAGTGGAGTAAGAATTCGAAGTGAGGAGATGGGGCGGTGGAGGGATGCTGTTAAACCATCAGTGAATAGAGGTAAGTCAGCTGCATTTATACACTGTAAAAAACAACCAAAAGAATCTACTCAGTAAAATTGAGGTAACAATTTGCACTCAGTTTGTGAGTAAATTCTATCCTATATATTTGAGTAAAAACACCTAAATTTAACAGCTCTGACAAACTAAAAAAAAAAAAAGGTAAAGTATACCTAATATTTTTCAATACACTACACAACTAATTACCTATGAAAATTGAGTAATAATAACTATTTTTTAGCAAGAAATAGTTTATCTACTAAATTATTCATAATTAGCCAATAGGAAAATGTTGAAATTTCAACAAACCACCATTACTGTGATCAGTGTTTGTTTTAGTTGGGCTCTTGACTCTCAATTGTGTTTCAATATAAACATGTATGTATTAATGAAGAAAGAGATGCTTTAGAGTTAAGTTGATGTAGACTACTTTTCATGATGGGTGTCAAGCTGTAACAAAGCTGAAAAATAATATTGAAAAAAAATCAGTCTTTCATTACTGATGGATATGTTCTGTTTCACAAATGCAAAAAATGCTTTTCTTTTGTTGATTGTCACCATTGTTGAGTTTCATACACTGATTCTAGATGTTTAATTGATTCAACAATTTAATGAGTTTTTTTTCTCTGTTAATTCATATAAGTATGATAGCTGTACCTCTGCTTTAATCTCACACTGTATTATCACACATCACATTTGTGAACAATTATTAAAATAACTTCACAATGATTACAGTCACCATCATCTGATCCCAGTAGAGCTCAGTTTTCATTGTCTCAACAAATGTTTTTTTTAGTACACTGTTACAAGTGATAATGAAAACCCGACATTAAAGTACAAAGAGTCAAGAGCCCAACTAAAGCGAACGCTGATCGCAATAATAGTGGTTTGTTGAAATTTCAATATGATTTCAACATTAATTGCAGGTGCAAAAGTGATGTTAATTCAGTGCAATTAACATCGATAAGTGAACAATTTCTAACAATGATTCAACGTTTGCTTGCTATCAGGGTGGGTCCTCCTCGGCTGTGGGATCAGGCATGCACACTTTTGAGGTACCAAAGCTAATATTTTTGGGTATATATTACTTAATTTTTTTGTGTTGCAGTTATTACTGTAAACAAATAGGTAGTGTAAATAGAATTTACCTATTATTATATATTTTACTTGCTAGCTAATATACTTAAGTAAAATCTAACAGATTTTCATGGGTTGTATTTAACATCCCCAAGAGTAATTTTTTTCAGTGTATACTGTAGTATGCTATAGTATTTACTACACTTTGTTAACTTATACGTAGTATTGACTATAGTGAGTTCATAAACTGTAGTAAATACTGTAGTAAACTGTGTACTACAGTATTTTTTCATGTCCTATTATTACAGTTTCAACTGAGGGTGCTTTTGACTGCGTGAGAAAATGGATGTGTGGTGTAAGAGCGTGAGAAAAGTGTCAATTGCCTGAGTCTCACACTGAATGCGTGAGAGTTTTGACTCGTAATTTTTGGCCAGTTAATCTCAAATTTTAATATTTATTTCAATTAAAATCATAAAAATTGTGCAAACCATAACAATTTAAATGGTTGATGGGAAATTAATATAGGCTGCTCCTTGACAATAGATCATTGGAGATTAAATATAGAAAAAAATAAGATGACATTTGCCATGAAGTGTTCAAAATGTCCGCCGCAGAAGAAAATTACTTCATATGATGCTGGTAACGTGGTTTTGTGATGAACCATTTTTATTTTTGCAAAAATGATCACAAAATTATCTAATTTTAAAACAAGATTAATTATAACAAACATTTATATGCACTCAAACATTATTTTCGTGGCCATCACCTCTACAGGGTCCATTTGCTTTGTATGAATTCAGACAACAAGGAAAATGAGAAGGAAAATCACATTTAATCCAGGAACACAAGTACAGCCTATCCATTACTGAAAACAAATGAACACTAAACTTGCTAAACTTTTTATTCTAGGAGTGTTACAAAACAATGTCAAACTGAGTGATGAGAGTCCAAGTGTTTTTGAAACAGTATTTCAACATTGTGCAAGAGTGACTCAAACGACAGATGTTACAGATGCTCTTACTGGTAACCTTTAGGCCATTGTGTAAAAACAATAACAACAGATAATAGAACTTAATTTTTGCCAAGAATCAAGGGTTTTGCAATATATATATATATATATATATATATATTAGTGGTGTCAAAATTAGCGCGTTAACGCATGCGATTAATTTTTTCTGATTAACGCGTTAAAAATATTTAACGCAATTAACGCAGGGGCGGGGCTAGGGTTGGCCACCCCAATCGCAACTGCTGCCTCTGTCTCTTTTTTCTTGAAAAGGATTGCGTTTATTTAGATGCAGAACGTCTTTATGACCACATCAAACGGGAGACGTTTCAGGCAGGCTCCTAACCGCCTCAGCGCCAGGCGCGAGTCAAACTGAGCGCAAGAAAATATACTGTGCTCATGCGCGCGCTCTTCAAATACGCACAAAGGTGCCGGCGCGCGCTGTAGCCACATATCATTTCATATCTAACAGCAGAAACTACGTGCATGCAATGTCCTAGTTATGCCGTCAGTTAAGGCATGAAGTAACCAAAAAGGCGATTAAAGCTGCCTTAAAACTGTGTGCATGCATGCAATATGTTATATATGCGTCACATTTAAGAACATGTCGCTGAAATGGTTTTAAAAACTGTTTTGGTTTTTAAAGCACTGTCTCCCTCATCTAAAACACCCGATTCAACTCGTCCGCTCGTTAGTAGAGACTTTAAGACCTGAAGTGGGTCAGAAAAGGTAAAGAGATTTGTGAGAAAATAAGATGCATCATGCATGTCAGATCCGCGTCAGGTTCAGCAGCAGCTTTTAAAGCAATAGCAGGCAAATAATTTAATAACTAGCTGTTGTGATGTCTATTAATCCAAGAACAAAAGAAAAAAGAGCAAATCAATAACTTTTATAGTTTAAGGGGTTCATCTATATTTAATTTAGAATTTAGTGTTTGGTAAGTATTCATTTTCTGTATATTTCTGCTGAAGGGCACAAGTAGCTAAATATGTAATTTATTATAATAGGTTCATGTGATGATTGTTTTAAGTTCACTGAAATTAGAAGTTAAAGGGCACCTATTATGACATTTAAAATGTTCCTAATGTTGTTTTGGGAGTCCCCAACAACAGTTTTACATGCATGCAATGACAAAAAACACTTTTGTTGTCGTATAATATGCATTTATTTTTACCTGATTTGCTCACCGACTCCCAAATGATTCGTTCAACGACTCATTTTTCCAAACCCCTCCTTTGCGTGACGCTAATCTGCGGTGATTGGTCAGATGACCCAGTCAGTTGTGATTGGTATACTCTGTGCAGAGATTGTCGGAAACGGAACGCCCATCACCATTAATGGATTATGTCTTGTCAAGTGTTGAAAATTGTATACGAACAGACATGGCATCAATTTCAAAATTTCAAATAAGAAATCTACACCTGCTCCCAGCCACGCGTAAATAGTGCGTTCATTAACACACACACACATTTCACTATCACATCTGACGTTTACGAAGTATTTGTGAATCAGGAGAAGAATTTTCGGGAATGTCTCTTTACGCGCAAATCACTCACATATTTACTCGTATATTTACGAATGTTTCATGAATGAGACCCAATGTGTGTATCAGTAAAATGTTAGCGATGTTTACAGAGAAAATACTTCTACTGGTTAACACGGAGTACAGTAACAGTATACAATGCTTGCATCAATTACATTGTGTTATAATGATGATGTTTCACCGCTTTGTAGTAAAATTTTCAAAATCAGAGAAGGAATTTGAGTTGATTTAATTTAGCGATCATAGCCCAAAGTTCGGTGGTAAACACCCAATCAGTTATTGTTTGCGTTAGCCCAACGCATAAACATATTGATAAAGCACTGCAGTACTACAAGGGTATAAACTACTTTATGACAACTCCAATAACAACGACAAACATTTCACATATTTCAAAAAAATTGACATTGGAGACCTAGAAGCAGCGCTGAGCGTAACTTACACAACACACACAAATACTTATTGAGCATGCTACAGAACACATAAAGGCAACAATTATTAATAATACTTACAGGTTGTGATTCGGAGGAGGAAGCTGATCCAAATAAACTTGGTACTGAACCTTCCTTCAGTAGCAACCGGCTCGCGAATCCACACTTGAAAACATTTATCTTTTTAAAGCAATCGTCATTAAAATGACGCGAACACAGTACAAGGTTCGGGCTATACTTGTGTGGTATGGTTGTAAAAATAAACTCTAGCCACTGATTCTTCACATTCTCGTCCCTGGGCAGTGGAAAAAAAGGTCGCTTTTGCTTCGCACTTTAGAACACAGCGTCTTGTTGTCGACATGATGTTTTCCCTAATTCCCTGGTGTCTGCGCGCGCAATGAGTGGGCGTGGCCAATTAGATCATTTTTCGTCTTGACGTCACAACGAAAAGGAAAATGACTCATTTGAAAAACGATTCATTAAATTGACTCAGAGTCGACTCCTACTTTTGAGAGACAATAACTTTTTTTACGGTGACCTTTCATATATAAAACTTTGCAGGATGTTTTTGTTCACTTAGATCTATGTTACACACTACATGAAAGGTAATTTTCAAAATTCCATAATAGGTGCCCTTTAAGTCTAATAAATGTTAAAATTTCTAGATCTAAATTATACTGTAATGCTGACTGGCTACAGTCAATGGTTAAATATTCAGGGGAAAAAACTATTTTATAGAGACATCAGTAGTATTGATATCAGTGATGCTGGCCTTCAATCATAAAAAAGATGCCATTAAAGAAGTATAAAAAATATTTTAATATTTTAGTACATTGTACATTTGAAGATTGAATGTGAAATTCCAATATAAAAGTATATTTAAACTTTAATGTTAGGTGGAATTAATCGCGATTAATTTTAGAAAAATGTGCGATTAATTAGTTAATTTTTTTTAATCGATTGACAGCACTAATATATATATATATATATATATATATATATATATATATATATTATCTAAACATTAACACAGAGGAGCCATATCTGACAGTTATTTAGTCTTTGTGACCCATTGAACAACATCACAACACAAACAGTGAGTTACTGTTTTATTCTCCATCATTTACCTCACAAAACATTCAGAACATTTATACAACGTTCAGATAATCATTCATCAAAATTGTTTTTTACTTTCAAGATTCTTCAAGCAAAGGCAAGATTGCAGTAAGAGAAGATGGCAGTAAGTTCATGTTTCCTTTGTGTTGAATGAATGAATGAGGCATTTATTTAGTGTTGATCACACTTGTAGAGTTGTTCATCATATAGCAACATATTATCGGCCCAGATCCGGCCCACATCTGGCACACGAGGAATGATGATCTGGCCCGCATGTAGCGTGGAATGATGGCACCTGTGTGGACCGCTCCTGTTTGCCAGATCTGGGCCAAAAGCAGGCCATATAGCAATGCCACATGTCAGCCAAGAGCAAAGAAATAAACCACACTGGACCTTATCTGAGCCACAAAATCTTCATAAATTATTTATAGAGTCCTCTCAGCTTGACTAAGCTTGTTAACAAGCAAAATCAAAGAAGGAAAGAAGAAAAAAAGAGACAAACAGAAACTCAAGAACTACAACTGACTGCAGCCACAGCCTTAGATGAATTCAGCTGAAGATAAAAGACATTAAATCTCTGAAGATCTCAGCAGAGGAGGATTAAACAACTCCACAAACAGCATCACCAGCTTCACTTATTACTAACCAGACTGACTTTATTTCTGTTAGAGATCTACAGAAGTTCTTATTGAGAATTAACAGAAATTTATCATCATAATGAAATAGCCGTATTCACTATTGTCATTTGGCTAATAATTGTGCTGTACCAATAAGGCATTTACTCTATACAACCCTAAAAGCAACAGTATTACAGAACTAGTTAAAAGATGGGTGTAAAAAAACAACAACCACAAAAGTCATCAAAAATCAACACATGAACCTCAACAATGGTGACAGTAACAAGTGTAATGTTGCAATGCATGATGGGTACCAATGTACAAAATTCCCAGCATGCATCACAGCATGAATAAATTATGCAGTTGAATTGTTATTTTCTTTAATTCTAACTTTGGTTCATGTATTTATTTTGAATTTTTTTTTTTGCTGTTTTGTTGTTGTGTCTTTTAACCTCTTCAGCTCTGCTCCTCCCACCGTGGACCCACCGGTGGTTCTGAAATCACAGGTGGAAAATCCAGGGGTCAGAAAGTAAAAGTCCTGCCATATGTTTATTCCACCCATGAACTCAGCAGCTGATTTCACCAGAGGAGGAACCAAGTCATTCCTTTCAAGTCACAAACGAGTCTCAAGTCAAATCCCAAGTCCTCAAAGAGTTAAAGTTAATGAGATAATTAAGAGACTAATTAAATGATGATTGTGCATTAGTGATGAACACCTGCTGTTATTGAGAATTACAGAGGATCAGATGTTGATGTTTTATTGGTTAAAATGATGCCACCATCATGGAGATCAGTGTTTGCTTTAGTTGGGCTCTTGACCCTTGACTTATTGCGTTAGGTCTCTCGCTGTAGCAATGCGTGTGGTGTTGGAAAGCAGAGAGATCAGTGCTGTGCAGAGAGCAGCTATGCTTTTATAGCTGGTCTGTTTACATCTAAAATAATCTTTTTTTTTTTTATTTGTATGTTTAGGTTTTAAATGATCAACCCCCTGTAAAACTAAAGCATACAAGTGTCACTCTAACAGTAAATTAACTTGAAATCTAATGTATGTAATGCAAATAAATATTTGAACTCTTGTACTATCTAGACACACACAGACATCAAGAACCAGCATATGAATCTCAACAATGGTGACAATCAACAAAATGCTTCATGCTGCAATGCATGCTGGGTAACACCATAGTAAAAACTCCCATCATGCACTGCAGCATGAATAATTATTGTCACCACCATTGAGGATCGTATGATAAGTGTTGATGTCTGAAAGCCTGAGCTGATATGTTTTTTTTTTTTTGCAGTGTTGAAGCATTACGGTGGTATTTGTTTAATAGGACTTTTTTTGCAGTTCTGGAATAGCTGAATTTCAGTCAATAAACCAAAGACAGACCACTTCATTTGTTTGTTCATCATGAGCTGTAAGCAGAAATTATAAGATAATCTGCTACTTCAAGGTTTGATTCAACAATGCACAAATATTCGCTGTGAAATAATATTGCAATTGCTTAGAAGCAAACTATTTTGAATTGTTTAACGGCTCAAGAGCCCAACTAAAGCAAACTCTGACCACAATTATGGTGGCAAGGTTTTTTTTGTTTTTGTTTTTTTCTCCAGCTGATTCCATCCAAGGCTGAAGTCAGTTGTAGTTCTTGTGTTTCTATTTTCTTCAGTGACGCTGCTTGTTAACAGCAGGTGTTCATCACTAATGCTCAATCATCATTTAATTATTCACTTAATTATCTCATTAACTTTAACTCTTTGAGGACTTGGGATTTGACTCGAGACTTGCTTGTGTCTTAGAGAATGACTTGGTTCCTCCTCTGATGAAATCAGCTGCTGAGTTCATGGGTGGAACAAAAATATAGCAGGACTTTTACTTTCTGACCCCCGGACTTTGCACCTCTGGCCAAAATCAGCAAAAAAAAAAAAAAAAAAAAAAAGAAGCCGCAGAGCTGAAGAGGTTAATAGCTTTTTGTGATGTCCAGAATTGATCCGATTAGCTGAATATTTTGTCACTGTTGTTGAGATTCATATGCTGATTGCTGATATCTGTGTGCATCAGTGTCATTCATCTTTTTTTTTTTTTTTTTTAAATATGTACATATATATATATATATGTAAAGAGCATTATATAAGCATTAAATTACACAGCTTTGTGATTCAAATGACTTCAGTGAATCAGTTCAAGCTCAATTTACTTGTATAACACATTGGCTGTCCAAAGTGCTTTACAGTGATAATTGTGAAACCATCAACAACAAATTATGTACCGCAACTGTGTGAAACACATTGTCGCAACAACCAAAAAAAAAGCAAATGATTAACGCTGAGTTAAGAGCCCAACTAATGGAAACACCAATCACTATTATGGTGACTTCAAATGAAACCAACATTAGATTTAAACCCCTGTTAATTCTCAATAAGAACTTCTGTAGACCTCTAACAGAAATAAAGTCAGTCTGGTTAGTAATAAGTCAAGCTGGTAATGCTGTTTGTGGAGTTGTTTAATCCTCCTCTGCTGAGATCTTCAGAGATTTAATGTCTTTTATCTTCAGCTGAATTAATCTAAGGCTGTGGCTGCAGTCAGTTGTTGTTGAGTTTCTGTTCGTCTCTTATTTTCTGTTCTTTTCTTCAGTGATTCTGCTTGTTAATGGGCTTATTAAGGCTGAGATGACTCCATATGTAATATACACAGATTTTGTGGCTCAGATAAGGTCCAGTGTGGTTTATTTCTTTGCTCTTGGCTGACATGTGGCATTGCTATATGGCCTGCTTTTGGCCCAGATCTGGCAAACAGGAGCGGTCCACACAGGTGCCATCATTCCACGCCACATGCGGGCCAGATCATCATTCCTCATGTGCCAGATGTGGGCCAACAATATGTTGCTATCTGGGCTCATACATACAACATATTGCACTACACGGTCTAAATGCTGGCACTGATAACATCATAAGGGACTGTTGTAAGCTGCTTGTATTATTGTGTCACAATATTGTGTGGGTACAGTTATGGTTTCAGTAAGGTGTTTTGTATTTTTGTGTTCTGTGTATTTATGTTTATTTTGTAGATTGTATTAGGTTTTGTGCATGGGAATAGCATAGAAATGCTTTAACATATCCCTCTCTGAAGTGATATGTAAATTTATTTTTACAGACGTCCATATGAGAAACAAGTACTGTCCGAATTGGGCTTAAGTTGAAGTAGGAGGGCGCTGAACCTGTGGCTGTTCTATATGCAAGCATCAATGTCTTGAACTTGATGCAAGCTGCAACCGGGAGCCAGTGCATGGAGATAAAGAGAGGTGTGACATGGGCCATTTTGGGCCAGTCTTGCTGCTGCATTCTGAATCATTTGTAGAGGTTTGATTGTGCATGATGGAAGTTCAACCAGAAGAGCACTGCAGTAGTCCAGCCTAGAAATGACAAGGGCCTGGACAAGAAGTTGTGTGGTATGCTCTGTTAGGAAGGGCCTGATCTTTCTGATGTTGTGTAATGCAAACCTGCAAGATGGAGCAGTTTTTTCAATGTGGTCTCTGAAAGTCAGCTGGTCGTTGAAGATTACACCAAGACTTCTGACCGAACTGGATGGGGTAATTGTTGAAGAACCTAGTTGGATGGTGAAATCATACTGTAGAGTCAGAGTGGCAGGGAGGACATAAAGGGCTCAGTCACTGCCAGACTGAGCTGCAGGTGATGTTCTTTCATCCATGCTGAGTTGTCCGCCAGGCACCCTGAGATCTGTGCAGCTACTGTTGGATCATCTGGTTGAAATGAGAGGTAGAGATATGTGCAATCAGCATAGCAGTGGTAGGAGAAACCATGTGCCTATATGATGGGTGATATAGTGTATATGGAGAAGAGGAGGGGTCTAAGAATTGATCCCTGAGGAACCCCAGTGACCAGCTGATGTGCTTTGAATACCTCCCCTCCCCAGGCCACCCTGAAAAACCTACCTGTGAGATCTGATTCAAACTAGTGAACCAGAGATATGATTCAGCATTCATTCCTTGCACTTATGTCGGTCAAGTGTGTTCATTTAGAGGTAGCAAGGGCCAATGTGAATAAATCTAGATTTAAATGTAAAGAGACAAGAAAGTCAATGACCCGATGATTTGTTCATGTCTAAAACAAGGTGATGTGAACATCACAGACTGCTCAACACTCTCATGCAGTAAATGTTTCATTCGCACTCGAAGAGGATGCTCTCACGCAGAAAGTCCAAAGTCCAAAAGAAGCAGCACCATTGGTGGAAAGTTCTCTAAGACCACCAGACTTAAGACCATCAAACTTGTAAGCGCTGGAATCTGTGGTGGGCCAAGCTCCACGGCCATCGAAGCTCAAGGGACAACGCCTAAAAATGTTTAGGTGAAGGGTTCTCAACTGGAGGGCGTAGTCCAGGAAGTCACCCAGTAAATATGCTGGGAACCAAAAATACTATGTCTACTAATACTACTAATATCATGACAGTCAGCTGATCTTCCAAATGATCAGCATCCATCAATGTTGAACAAACAGATTTAATCTTTTGTTTAACTGGGGTTTGTTTGATGAGACAATGTTAGTCCAGGATGTGCTGGAGGTAAACAGCATTTTTGTTTAAATATATGGTCCGGATGTGAAGTATGATTTATTATAGATAAACATTATTTGTACTTTTTGCAAAAAACAAACAAATAAAAAAAAATATATATATATATATATAGATGCAAGCAGTAATGAAGGGGTCGAGCCAAGCCTGTTTCATTTCTGAGAAAGAGTACATCATATAAAGTCATTAAAATGTCTAAAATATGACTGATTTGTGTTTTAAAATGTGCACAAAACTCCACAGCATTTTATTCTGATAGCCTTTAAATAATTTCTGGATGTTGTTTGGCTGAGGACAGCCATATCTTTCAAAATACATAACTTTCCTCATGCACTATAATTGCAACTTAGACAAAGGCACTGCGTGCCAATTTTGAAGTCATTTGGACCAGATTTAGACAGTTTCATGCTTTGTATTATTTTAGTGTCACCAAGTTTTTCTATGTGTCCCCATAGTAAGACCTTTAGATTACCGCGTCAAATTTTTCATGTCTGTAACTATGAGTGTTTTACAGTACTGTAATTCTGGATGGTACTGTATATTTGTAGTTTTGTAGTTTATAGTTTATTTGTAAGTTTAAAAATACAGCTGATGAATCTACAAAAATGTGTTCCAAAATAGTGGGTCACCCACTTCTGAAATTATATGAGTTATCTTATCATTAAAATATTGTAAGGTTGGCCAACAATATTGTCTCTGAACCAAACCATGCACTGTAAAAAATGACTGTGATTTTAACTGCAAAAACCTGTTACGTAAGTTCCCCTAATATACACGGTGAAAAACTGTATTAGACATTTCAGACAATTTTACGGTAAAATACCATTTTTGGAAGTGAAAAAGAATGTAAAATTTACAGGGAAAACCCATACATTGACATTCTCAGAATTCCCTGCGTTGCATTTCAAATTTGATGTATTTTCTTTGAAAGAACTATGTTGCTTCTTAGTTTTTTTCTTATCAGTTATGTTTATTAGGGTTGTATGTAACATCTAATGTTGTTAAATTAATGTTTATTGCATATTTCAGTTTAATGAGTCTCACCATGATGGTGTTTAATGTTTGTGTGAATGACATTATGCACCTTCTATATATATCTGTGTTAGTGTTGGTCTTCTCAGCTTGTAAAAAAAACTGCTTGTGGTGAGCTTTAGTTCATCATTTGACTTTCTCATCACCCCCTGATTTTGATGGTCATCAGTGTAGGTACAAAACACATTGCAGAACTTCAATAGGTCGGTATATTAACATTACATCAGTTAAAGAAATACAGTTTTTACTTGTAAATTTAAGTTAAAGCCATAAACCCTAAAACATTGCTACTGTATTTTTTACTGTAAAATTCTGGCAACCCACAGCTGCCATTTTTTTTATCGTAATTTTTACTGGATTTTTTTTACAGTGTGTGTTAAAGGTGCAGTAGGAGATCTTGGAAAATGCTAACTTTAGCCTGATAGCACTGAAATCAAATGTCCCACACTCCCTGCAAATCGCCGTTCAAAGGTATAAAGGTAAAAATTCCCATAAAAGGTAAAAATCAATTTAAAGTTATTGGAAAAGATTAATTTCTGTCACTGCTGTGTGTCACGCCCATGGATGTTTTTGTGTGTTTTCCCTCCCCACGTGCTCCGTTAACCAGTTTCTCCCTCATGTTGATTATGTCATCTGGTTCAGGTGTGTCTTGTGATTAGTCCCTCATTATCCTGTGCATTTAAGCCCCATTCTGTTCAGTCTGTGTTTGTTGGGTCTCTATCGTCTTGCTCGTGTGTCTCTGCTGTTTCCTTGTGGATTACCCCTTTTTTCTGGAATATAATAAAGACTATTCGTTTGATCCTCATCTCCTCTACACAGAGCGTGACACTGTGAACTGATCACCACACAGAATATGAAGAATATCAAAAACTTAAGGAGTCAGCTGTCCACGGTAGCCCTTAATATATCAGCACAATAACACACTCAGCAAAATATTGTCTAATTATCGTTATTGATAAAATCCCAGAAAATACTGGGATATTTCTTTTGTCAATATCGCACAACCCTAATATATTTAACGTTTTGTTTAGAAAAAAAAATACATATGAGAATTGCCCTTTTTTCCCACTTGAGCCCCTGCCCCTCAAAATGTCACTGCCTCCCACTATGGAATTTCTGCCACTGCAGAGACATTTCCCACTGGCCTCAAATCAGCTCTCCAACTAAACATTATTTCTCACTGCCACAGCAGTGATTTTTCTTGAAAAACTCTTATTTCTAAACTCTTGTTACTTTACTATACTAAACTCACTTATTGCTATATATATATATATATATATATATATATATATATGTATAGTATTAATTTTGTTGATGATGACAAAAAATATTCGTTAACGAACAACATTTCTGTGACTAAGACGAGATGTTGATGAGCTAAAACTAATATCTGATGATAAAAACTATGACAAAATTTATGCCGCGTCTTCGTTAACAAGACGAGACGAGACTAGAATGTTATTTGAGGACTATCGGACATTCAAAATACTTCCTATAGGCTAAGTTACCTGTCTTGTCTTTCAAAATGTGCGTCCCTGTCATTGGATTGCAATTGGATTAGGGGCGTTCGCATACCTAGTCTCAGTATGGCAGCCGCAGTGGATGAATAAGGCTACCAAAACTAACTAGCGATCTGAAACAATGGCCTCAGCACCCGAAGGGTTAGGGATAAGGTGACCAGACGTTCCGTTTTTCCCGGGAGTCACAATTCATTTGGTCAATTAACTTATAGATAGTGAAGGTAGAATGGGCGGAATCACGCTGATAGAAGTGTCCTCTCGTGCACGCTGCAATTCTTCAGCTCTCACACATTGCGCGATCACTGCCACTGAAGAACAGAGAAATGCTTTCTTCTTTTATCTTCTACTTTTAAATTCATCACTGCTGCAGTAGTGAGATCACTTGCTCAGCTCCCGCAGGAGTGCCGTTTCTTTTTGTCATCTACCTTTAATTTCATCACTACCGTAATAATGATCTCTCTGCTCCCACAGAAGAACTCTTTCTCTATACTTTTCTACCTTTATTTTTGTCATTACTGAAGTAGTAATCTCCATCTATTCCCACAGGAGCGCTTTCTCTTTTCTGCCTTCTCCTTCTTTTACACCTTCAATATTCTCACTGCAGCTGCAGTAAACACGTTCTCATTTTCTCTTGTACTTTTAATTTCACACTATACTCATAAAGTCCCACCAATAATAATAACTACCACCACAGTCTCCCCTGTTCGAATGCTTTGGAGACTTCCCGTTCATGGGCTACATTCAGTCCCACCCCGTGAAGCACTGTTTGAGCCCCCCGTTCAAATGCAGTGAGAGCTCGCCCCTTTTTATTTACAGAGTGCCCCTGTTCACGTGGCAATGTGGGCTACCTATTTGGAGGTAGCGACAGGGCCAAATTTTACCAAAATCTTCCCTGCCCCTCTGAAATGCTGGTCGAGCTCTCCCAACCGTTTACAGGTGTGGCCTACGGATCCAAGCTTTCCTGTTCCCACTGAATGCTGCGCGGGTCTTCCAACTCAATCAAACAGACCAAATCTGCAATCGTGCGTCAGTCCGTCAGCTGAAAGGGCCGTCCCCGCCGATGCTGCGAGCTGCAAACTCTCGTCAGATACAGTGTGAACCCTTATTCAATGACAGGTATGGCTCTCCCTTCTGATGCAGTGAGCTGCCACTACCGTCGGATGCAGTGTGAACCCTCCATCTGATATCTTGCATCATGCTCCTTATTCAGCAACAGGTAGGGCTCTCCCTTCTGATTCATTGAGCCACCACTCCCGTCGGTCACAGTGTCAGGCCTTCATCTGTCATTTTGATCCGTGCCGCTTGTACAGCGGAAGGTGGGGCTCTCTCTTCTGATGCAGGGAGCTGCTGCTCCATTTGGTCGCAGTGTGAGCCCTCCATCTGTTATTTTGAATCACATAGCTTATTTGAGCCTGACTCATTCTTGCAAACTCTAACCCATTTCTCTTCACGGCACATATTTTCAGGGGTTATTAAACAAACACCCTGGCATTGTGAGACATTTAGACAAAGAAATTACACATTTCAAAATGTTTCACTTGATTTCATACATGTAGTCAGGAATTATAGTTTGAAAAAATTCTAACTAGTAAAATATGTACAAGTTATGTCACAATAACACAATAACAACAGATGCAAGTAATCTTAGGCTACTCATCAAGGTGATATCCTTCACTGGATCCAGCTGCGCAACGCATCGCATTGTGAGGTAAATTCTGGGTTATTTCTCTTCTTCTAGCGCATCTTCTTCCAGAGATAAAAAGTAGCCGGGATGAACTTGTTTGTTCACGCGGAGGCCATGTAGGCGTTTACATTTGCGCACGTCTCACGTGGATGTTTAGAATTTGAGAAGTGCGATCGGCTCGTGGGCGTGATCTCATTAGAGATGAGTCGAGACGGGAAAACTGGACATCACGTTGGTTTCATACGGATTACTTTATCACAGAATATTTGTTTTGGATGTGTCTTACTTCATTTAAAAGTAGACATATCAAGCATTCTATACATATATTTCTCATGTCTTTGAGGCAAGTATTCGCTGAGATTCATATTGTTTTATTTACGTGTCTGTGAAGAGAGGTGACAGAGACAGAGACGGCAGCGAACACATCCTGTTTATTTTCTTTATTTTAGAAAAGCACATAATTTTGTTATTATGACTATACACAAATAAAAGTAGACCCTTTCCAGTTTCAAACGACACCTTATTCTTATCTGTAGGATCAAAAGTTACGAAGTATTTTTAGTTCTTTTCGCGGTCATCAAGAAAATACGAGACAGACCGCATTGGTGCAGGCTTCGACCCCAGGGGGTTAATGTTTTATAACATATAAAACCACAAGATATAAAAGTAGAATGAATGTTAACACTATGAATTTAGAGTCTATGAATGTTTGGCATAAAGGTGTGTTACTGTTCAAGTCTCAGTGTTCAGATCAGTATGTTCAATCACGTGTCCTTGACCTTCACTGTGTATATTTTTATTATACTGTGTAGAAAATAAAATACAAATATAAATAATAATACAAATACAAATAATCAAAAAACCTCATCATTTTACTCTCCTCACACTCTTTCTTACCTGCCTCAGTCACATTCATATTGATGGCCCATTATGGGAGGCCTTTCATCTCTCAAGTGTGAATTACTAAATATTCATGGCCATTGTCACTCCCTCGCATAAGGGCATTCTATCAGAAAACATGTTTTAGAATCAGAATCAGAATCAGAAAGAGCTTTATTGCCAAGTATGTTTGAAAAAAATACTAGTGGCCTAAGACTTTTGCACAGTAGTGTATATATAAACCAGAAAAAAATACTAATAATAAATTGTATATACAGGTGTGCTATAGATAAAATAGAATATAAATAGAATAAAAAAATAAGAAATAAGGTGTAGGGATGTACTAGGATGTAGGATGATAAATAAATATCAGGTTATTGCACATATTTTTATTGCACAGTGGGAGAACATTTAACTGTTCATGAGGTAGATTGCCTGGGAAAAGAAACTGTTCTTGTGCCTGACTGTCCTGGTATTCGGTGCTCTGTAGCGTCGACCATATGGCAAAAGTTCGAAAAGGAGATGGCTTGGATGTGAGGGATCCAGAGTGATTTTCAGAGCCCTTTTTCTCACTCTGGATGTATACAGTTCTTGGACGGTGGGCAGGGGAGCACCAATAATCCTTTCAGCAGACCGGAATGTCCTCTGTAGTCTTCTGATTTCTGATTTTGTAACTGAGCCAAACCAGGCAGTTATTGAAGTACACAGGACAGACTCAATGACGGCTGAGTAGAACTGTGTGAGCAACTCCTGTTGCAGGTTGAATTTCCTCAGCTTGCAAAGGAAGTACAACCTTTGTTGGACCTTTTTAGCAATGGAGTCTATGTGAGTGTCCCACTTCAGGTCCTGAGAGATGATGGTGTCCAGGAACCTGAATGTCTCCACTGCAGTCACAGTGCTGTTCATGATGGTGAGTGGGGGGAGTGCAGGGGTTTCCTCCTGAAGTCCACAATCATTTCCACCGTTTGTGAGTGTGGATGTGAATTTACCAATTCTCACTAGCTGTTGCCTATCTGTCAGAAAGCTGGTGATCCACTGACAGATAGAGCTAGGGACAGAGAGCTTGGTTAGTTTGGTCTGCAGGAGTGTTGGAATGATGGTGTTAAAAGCAGAGCTGAAGTCCACAAACAGGATCCTCACATAAGTCCCTGGTCTGTCCAGATGTTGCAGAATGTAATGCAGTCCCATGTTGACTGCATCATCCACGGACCTGTTCGCACAGTAAGCAAACTGCAGGGGGTCCAGTAAGGGTCCAGTGATGTCCTTTAGATAAGTCAACACCAACCTCTCAATAGACTTCATGACCACAGACGTTAGAGCCACAGGTCTGTAATTTTGGGTTTCTTTGGGACGGGGATGATGGTGGATCGTTTGAAGCAGGCAGAGACTTCGCACAGCTCCAGTGATCTGTTGAAGATTTGTGTGAAGATGGGGGCCAGCTGGTCAGCACAGGTTTTCAGACAGGCTGGTTCTGGGCCTGGTGCCTTTCTTCTTTTGTTCTTCCTGAAGACCTGGTGCACATCATCTTCACTGATCTGGAGTGCAGGAGTGGGGGAGATGGGGGTTGCAGGAGTTGTTAATGGTTGTGTGGAGAGATGTTCAGAGCGGGTGTAGGGTGTAAGACTGGGAGTTTCAAATCTACAGTAAAACTCATTCAGGTCTTCAGCAAGTTGATGATTGGCCTCAGTGCTGGGGGATGATGTCTTGTAGTTGGTGAAGGCTTTCAGACCGTTCCACACTGAAGCTCGGTCGTTGGAAGTGAACTGATCTTCCAACTTTTTAGCGTAGCTCCTCTTTGCCGCTCTAATCTCCTTATTCAGTGTGTTCCTGGCTGATTGTACAAGACTCTGTCCCCTTGATTTACATATGTTAAATCAACATATTGTTTTCTGTGAAAGAGTAAACATGGTGTTTTTCACATCATTTTGTAGCAAAAACTCTAGTCTACCACATCCAATTCTCGAAAGTCTTGTGAACAAATATTCTGTATGTGTTTTATGGCCTTATTTCAGTTTTTTTGTTTGTTTTTCATTAACCGCACATAAACGTTGTTTTCTCAAAAACACAAACATGTACATTCATGCTGCTCACATATTATTGTAGCCCAGTTTGTGCTGAATACAGTGTTACCAGCCTTTAGCCATTAAAATGTTTTTAAGATACTGAAAAAACCCCCCACAAAAGTCAGGGCATGTCAAAACTTCTCCAGGGCCCCAAAATACCCTCAGACCCCAGAGGGTTAAGCAAATTTACTCTCTGGCTGCTGCATGCTCATTAGCTTCTTTGGAGGAGCCCTCCCTCAGGACAACATACCAAATATGCCGATTATTTGCTCAATTCGATTATATGTAAGGGCAAACTTGTGAAAGAACCTTTATTTTAAGAGCAAGGAACACGTTTTCTGTTTGAGGTTAAAAAAAAAAAAGTGTGCTCATTCTTTATTTCTATCAGCTTTGGAGAGCAAAGACGATGGAAATATGACATTTCTGGTAAATGGGCATATATATATATATATATATATATATATATATATATATATATATATCAGATACTATATATATATATATATATATATATATATATATCTTTCTTATCTGACTAGACATGATTTGTAAAGGTATACACCTGTCTATATAACATCTAAGAGCTGAAAATGTATATCAGAGCAAAAACCGAGTCAAAGGAATTGTCTGAAACAGGAGTGTTGAGGCACAATTGAGGCTCATGATGCCCCTCACCAAAGGGTTGATGTCCAAATCCAAATCTGTGAAAGTTTGTTTTCAGAGTTTTGTTATCAGATAAAGACTGAAACAATATTTAATATCATGAATTTAACTTAATTTAATTCATGACTTCGAATTTTGGGAATGAATATACGAACATGCACCCTCATAATGCACTATTGTCTGTTCTTTTCATCAGTATTTTATTCAAAGTTTATGAATATAAAGTGTATATATATATATATATTAAACTTTTACATTTCTAAACAGCCAAGAATCTGTAATGCCTGCAAAAAGGCATAACATTTTATGTTTTGAAGAGAATTTTCTCACCATGTTGAAGTTGTTCATTTACGTTACTGGCCCGGTTTCACAGACAGGGCTTAGATTAAGCCAGGATTAGGCTATAGATCAATTAGGACATTTAAATAATTTTTATAAACATGCTTAGGAGAAAACATTACAGGTGTGCATCTTGAGACAAAACAAAGGCACTGATATGTTTTAAGATGAGTCATTGCAAGTTTCTTTTAGTTGAAACAGCTCAGATTTACATTTTAGTCTAGGACTAGGCTTAAGCCTTGTCTATAAAAACCGGGGGTTAATATAATAAATCCTACCCAAACCTTCACATACCTTTCTGTATTTTTTTATATCAAATACACTTCATTCAAACAGTAACATGTCTATGCTCTAGCCTCTTAACTGTCACCCCCATTTTTTAACATAGACGTAAAAATGTCATGTAAAAAATGTAAATCTAAACTTAAATTGTTATAATTCATGAATACATTTTGTAATATGAATTTGAAGTGCCATTTCCATGGTAATGCAATGTACGATTTTAAAATTGGTTTCAAAGGATGAATTTTGAGATTTTAAGCTTTCAATTGATGTATAATTGTTGTTGATTTCTAAAGCATGATCGGGGAAAATTAAACGAAAAAAGACTTTTTGTGACAAAGGTCAGAACTCCTGTTGTGATGTAGATTTTTGAGGTGCACTCATCTTAATCCATTACTGTTCCTACATAATTTGTAACAAAAAACAATGGTAAAATATCTATTACGGAGTCTTAGACCTTTCCAACAAAATATAGTTTGTCAAGATTAGATTAGGATTTAATTTTAATATAGTGAAGTAAACTTAGGCGTCTTAGGCCACTTAGGGGACAGGTGACAGTTAAGAGGCTAGAAGACAAGAACAATTACACTTTCCATCCAGTTTCACATGAAGTATACTGGGAACTGAAAATACTGTAGCACTGGTGAAATCCTCCATGAGCACTCATAGAAAAATGGATTAAAGTAGAGAAAATTCCTGGAGAACAATGTGCTGGGTTCTGGGTCACAGCAGTCAGATGATCTTCCAAGATGATAAACATCAAAATCAAACATCAGCTGATACTGAATCAAATAGATAAAAATCTTGTTTAACTGGAGTTTGTTTGATGAGACTATGTTGGTCCAGGATGTTCTATAGGAGGAAATAGCATTTGTGTTTCCCCTTCATTAGTCATTTGTGTTTTTAGGGAAAATATCTGTTCTTGGGCAGTCGTGGCCTAATGCATAGAGACTTGGACTTGTAACTCGAAGGTTGGGGGTTCGAGTCTTAGGTCCGGCAGGGATTGTAGATGGGGGGAGTAAATATCCAGCGCTCTCAATACCATGACTGAGGTGAGACCCTTGAGCAAGGCACTGAACCCCCAACTGCTCCCTGGGTGCTGCTGCATGTCATGTCCTTTCCTTCTTGTGCAGTATGACTTATAAATAAACCTATGGTTTTATTTGTACGTTTTACAAACATTGTACAAATAAATTTTCCAATTTTTAAATTTCACTCAAGACCATGTTTTAAATAACAGGGGTGCATACTTGTCACCTTTTGGGAAAATTAACCATTCTGAATTCAAAATAGGTCATTTATGTGATTCTTGTGGATCCGATGATTTTCTTTTTTTTTAATTGGTTCTTTTTTTTAAAATCCTTAAACAGATGACTTACTTGTAAGATTACTCTAAGTATTTAATGCAAATGGCCACTGTTACTGGTTTACAAAGACAGAATTTTTTTTTTTTTTTTTTTTTTTTTTTTTTTTAA
>JAFVLL020013199.1:0-12701 GCA_021397915.2 Tor tambroides | reverse complement strand
TTGACGGGGTCCAGCTTCTGCTCCTGACAGTGGCGCAGGTAGTGATTGTAGAGGGTGGAGCGGGGCAGACTCACGCCCTCCGCTGTCTCGTAATTATCCAGGAGCCATTGCAGCTGTGGAGAACAGCTGAATTCATCAGATAAAGTTCACATTTCTTTTTAAAAAAATTGCATCTTGTGTTCTATGGAAGAAAGAAAGTCACAGATTTGGAATGATAATGGAGCTATCCACCTTTTTCCTACTTTAACGAGCCTACTGTCATTTTGACTGAATGGGCTGTACATTTTCATTCATTTTCTATTTTCAGAAATCAGGAGAAAAATGTTACGTTTGGTATATTAATGTGATGTGATTAGTGCTGTCAAACGATTAATCGCGATTAATTGCATCCAAAATAAAAGTTTTTGTTTACATAATATATGTATGTGTACTGTGTATATTTATTATGTATATATAAATACACATACATGCATGTATATATTTAAGAAAAGTGTTGGTTATATATTAAATATTTATATAAATATATACATGTAAATACCTTCAAAATATATACTGTATGCACGTGTATTTATATATACATAATAAATATACACAGTACACACACATATATTATGTAAACAAAAACTTTTATTTTAATCGCGATTAATCGTTTGACAGCACTAGATGTGATATAACAACAATATCTATAGAATAGCTCTTTTTAGCCTGCTGGATTATTTTCCTCCTGAATATTTTCATGTTTCCTTTGAAAAAAGACAACATATACTGTGTATTTTTGGGCTGCTCTCCTGATTTAATTTATGATAAAACCATGAATAATTCCTTGGAATGCATTAAGAATCTTTTACTTTTCTCCCCAAATCCTCACGTCTCTTTCAAGGTTTGTTTTCACACGGATGCTGTAAAATGTCATTGTTAAGAAATATAGACATATATTACTAAAATGATATTTAACGCATCTGTAATATTGCTGCGGATAGAAGGAGGATCTTTAGGAGTTATTCATGGTGTGTTGAAAGTAATTTGTTAATGCTTTAACACTATTAATGATTGAAGGGTGAGTAAAATAATGTCACCTCATTGTACCCAGTTTTTGAAAATGCTTATTATTGCGTTCATAGAGCGAAGCTTGATGATTGAGTTTAAAGGAAGTTACTCCCATAATTTGTGCAAAGCATCATGGGGCGCAGGAAAAAGGTGGATAACCTCAGCAAATCATTAAACATCTTGTCCTGCACCAGTACAACAGTTAATATTACAAATGCTGAAAGTATATACACATGGAAGAACAATACAGATCAACTTTGCATATCCTAATAAATACAGTGCCATTTAAAAAGTCTGGAAATAAACATTTACTTTTTTAAAAATAATGCAAATAAATGTTCCGAATTGATAATGTGACTCTCTTGAATGGCACAGTGTAGGAAAGAGAGAAAGCCAGAGAGAGAGAGAGAGAGAGAGCAGATCGTGCAAAGCAAAGCTGTGCATGGTGGTCATGTTTACAACTTACATGACTGTTGAGCAGCGAACTTCTCTGACTGGACAAACCTTCAGACTTTTGGAGCGTCTCAATCGCCATTTCAATCTGATAGACCAAAGAGCAAAAGAATAAAGGAGAACAAAAACAAAAAGGGGGGAAAAGTAAATCAAATGAAGCGACAGAGAGCTGTACTGACACCAGAGATGAGCAGCAGAAACAGACCCGACTAAAGCATCCCAGCCACCAAAAAAACCACACATAACAGCCCAGCACCGCAGATATAGTCATAACGGTCAGAACTGAACGGTCATAGTGTTTATAAACAGTCCAAGGTCATCTAAGAAAGTTTTCCACGAGCAACATTACGTTGACAATCTTTGTTCATTTACATAGCACTGACAGTCCAACAACACAAAGCTGGCTGAAAATCGTCAAAGATGCCCTTTAATGATGCTCAACCATTAAACTTCCCTTTATTTTTAAAGTAAATCTGTTGTAGACACACTGGCTCCGTTCCAAACCCTAATGAGCTGCCTACATAAGGGATATTTTAAGACCTCACATAAGTGTCCCTGATGTAAAGGCTTGTCTAAAAGGTAGATGTGTTTATCAAATACGCTGCCTTGTTTTGCATATGCACTGCGTGTGTTTATTTATACATACTGAAAAGTAAACAATTAGTAAACAGTCCAATCGAATTAAAAATGAGACATTTTATGTAATATATGTGACCCTGGACCACAAAACCAGTCATAAGTGTCAATTTTGTGAAATTGAGGTTTTTACATCATTGAAAGCTGAATAAATAATCTTTCCATTGATGTATGGTTTGTTAGGATAGGACAATATTTGGCTGAGATACAACTATTTGAAAATCTGGAATCTGAGGGTGCAAAAAAAAATCTAAATATTGAGAAAATCACCTTTAAAGTTGTTCAAATGAAGTTCTTAGCAATGCATATTACTAATCAAAAATGAAGTTTTGATATATTTACAGTAAGAAATTTACTAAATATCTTCATGGAACATGATCTTTACTTAATATCCTAATGATTTTTGGCATAAAAGAAAAATTAATCTCCATTAAAAGATATAATCCGCCGGAACAGCTTCTGTGTACGACAGTTTGCGGTAATGAGAGAAAAGTGTTAATATTGTTTTAAATATGGATATTTTTCTTACAAAAACGCATCGATTAGCTACAGGAGGGTTGTTTTTACCCCCTGGAGCCATGTGAGGCACGTTTTATTATGGATGGATTATTTGCTTTATTTGACTACTTTTGGACTGTTGAATAAAAAAATAAAAAAACACCCATTCACTGCCATTATAAAGCTTGGAAGAGCCAGGACAATTTTTAATATAACTCTGATTGGATTCATCTGAAAGAAGAAAGTCATAAACACCTAGGATGCCTTGAAGGTGAGTAACTCATGGGCTATTTGGGTGAACTAACCCTAAAATGATTAATTATGGCTTTCCAAGCACATATGTGACCCTGGACCACAAAACCAGTCATAAGGGCCAATTTCGTGAAATTTAGATTTTTACATCATTGAAAGCTGAATAAATAAGCTTTCCATTGATGTATGGTTTTTTAGGATAGGACAATATTTGAAAATCTGGAATCTGAGGGTGCAAAAAAATCTAAATATTGAGAAAATCACCTTTAAAGTTGTTCAAATGAAGTTCTTAGCAATGCATATTACTAATCAAAAATTATGTTTTGATATATTTATGGTAGGAAATTTACTAAATATCTTCATGGAACATGATCTTTACTTAATATCCTAATGATTTTTGGCATAAAAGAAAAATCAATAATTTTGACCCATGCAATGTATTGTTGGCTATTGCTACAAATATACCCCAGCAACTTAAGACTGCTTTTGTGCTCCATGGTCACATATGAGAGTAAGTACAGCATGTGTGTCTGTGATTGGAGCTCACCGTGGCGGGGGAGGCTCTAGTGGTCTGAGCCGCGCTGAGAGGGGCGGAGCCGTCCATGGAGTTTCCTCCAATCAGATACGCTCCTGAGCTGCTGATGATCTGGCCTCCTGACAGCCCCATGGCCAGAGCGCCGTTCCCGTTGCCGTTGTTGGCCATACTGTGAGTGCTCACCACCGTGCTCACCTGAGCTGAGCTGCCCTGCGTGTCGAAGTAGTTCCCGCCGCTGTTCTGGTTGTACAGCTGCGGTTCTGAGTATGAATACGTCCGTCTGCCGATAAAACAAGAGCGCTTGAGATACGGCCGCCAGCTGGTTTTTCACTAAAAATGAGTTCTGACATTTTTAAATTATATCAGCGCACACGGTTTCCTTAATTGACTCGAGAAATATAATAAGTCGTGTCTTGATGGGTTCGCATCCTTTCAGCTTCAGGTGAGAGTGCTGTTTCCATGGATACAGAAATCACCAAAGCATAACTATTTTATAGAGAACATTGCTTTTGATTGCCATTCTCATATGTGCTTTCTCCATTCGGCTGATGACATTTTATTTATAATAGCCAATTTAAAAGATCTTAGCCTCTTGCTGAGTGAATTTCTAAATATGAGCGATCCGAATGTTACTGAGAGAGAAAGCAGACAGAAGCACTTAGTAGAGTTTCAGGTGACCCGCGCTGAGGGTGAACGTCTGGAAGTGCTTTCTTGATTCTTCTGTAAAAAGCACACGATCCCAGAGTGCTCTCGTCCCTCTTTCGCTGGCCACTCACTGATACTTATGGTCATTTCCAGGTGGCTGAACACAATTCTCACACTGATGCTTGAGTCTCTCAGAGGCAGCATGTTTCAGTGACAGGACACAGCTGGAGTGCACTAAATCAGTTTGGCACTGAATACAATCATGTGACTTTTTTAACAATCACGTAACTAGGGCTGGGCAATTTTTCCGATTTTATCAATTAATTTGAGTTTAATGTTTTGCCACAAGCCGCACGTGAGTAACCGCTCATGTGTGACGCGCTCATATCACACAGAATGTGCTTTTGTGTTGACAAAGATGCAACGTGGCAGTGAAATAGGAAAACATGCAAGAAGATGGGAGTGAACTTCTTTTAACTTGAGCGGCGTGTTTTTAGAAAGCCGTTTCATGCATGAGAGCGCAAGTCGAACGCATCCATGCTTACATAGAAAAAACAATGGAAAAGCAGCGCAATCAAATAAAAAAACCTGTAAAAAACTACTACTGTATGTCTGATATTTCATGTTTGCATCACGGTGACAGACTGAAAGCTGCTTTTCATTGTTTTTCAGAACATTTATAGTTAATAATAGTCTACTGGTGTTATACGCGTTTCATTTTGAATTACCTTGACTTTTGAGAATTTTTTTAAAAGCATTTTCTGAACATGTATAAGACAAGTTTGTACAAGATGTAGTTGTAGTTCATGCATCTTTTCTGCAAAGATATTTAAAAAGTGATTTGTTTAACATTTACATCATGTTGACAGCTTCATGTGTGCTGCACTCAGAATAGAATTTTCTTTAACTAGAGGATTTATAAAGAAAAAGTTACTTGAATAATTTTGTAGTTACATTTTCAAGTTGACTAGTTAAAAATCAAGAATCGGTCAAATGTTCTGGAAAAAAAAAGAAAAAAAAAAGATTTTATTATTTTTTTGCCTACATGTAACCCTTGTTTTTTTATTTATGGCAGTATGAGGGACTAATTCTGCATTTTGCACCATTTTAATGGTGTCCTAAAGCACTTATCAGCATGTATGCTAATTACACAAAGCCACGGGTCTGACATGCATTTCACAAATCACATCAGAGAGCATGTATGCATTCACGGCTCATAAACACACTCACATGGTTCCGTTGGTGTAAACGCTGTTGTTTTCCTCCTGAACGTACTGAACCTGTGCTTGATACACATGCTGGACCTGTTGAACAGTCTGCGCCTGAAACACACGACACAATTACACCGAGAGTGACTCACGTCTCCATAAAGATGGGAGAATATATAAATAAGCGGTTTCAGTAGCAGCTTTGCAAGATGATAGTAAAGCAAACAGCAGTATATTATATTTATGCTGCTTTCATCACGATCCAAACAGAAAAACACATACAGTAATGAACCTTTTTCACATTTCCATGGCTCTCAGAAGCTGAAGTCGGCATAGCTAGATAAAGTTCTATAATGGTAAATGTACTACAAGTAATATAGTTTTTACATTTCCATTTGCCCCAATAGCAAAAAAAATAAAATCCTTTCCAAATGAGGAAAAAAAGAGAAAGATTTGCCATCACTCCGTCAGCTGTCGTATTAGAAACACTCATACTATTTAATGCCAAAGTTATAAAACACAAACTGTAGTGTTATAAATACACATTAAATATTTTAAAAATGAAAATATAAAAGACTGTAAAACCAGATGTTATTAACTGTGGAAACAAAACATTTTATATATATAATTACAATTCAGCCAAAATTTTTCTGGCCCTATTTTTTTTAAAGTTAATATACAATTAAAAAATAAAAGCATGGCTCATTCGTTTGTGAACTGGATTTCTCTAAACTCAAATGTTTGTTGAGTTTTTCTAGCAAATACAATAGAGATATGTAGGAAGCTCCATCTACCACAGCATCACCTCAAAGGAAGAGTTCACCCAAAAATGACAATTTGCTGAAAATGATCCACAATATTATGGATGCAGTACTCTTATTTTAGCTGGAAGCAACAGTTTGAAGTTAAAAATGTCTTAATGATGGATTTGTTTCAGCTTTTGTCTTCTCCAGATGTTAACTGATGGACTGGAGTGGTGTGGATTATTGTGATGTTTTTATCAGCTGTTTGGACTCTCATTCTGACGGCACCCATTCACTGCAGAGCATCCATTGCTGAGACACTGATGCAGAGACACATTTCTCCAAACCTGATGAAGAAACAAACTCACCTACATCTTGGTAGGCTTGAGGGTTAGCACATTTTCAGCAGATTTTCATTTTTGTCTGAACTATAATAGCATTTAGACTCATCTGGGCTGCCTCACCTGTTGCTGGACGGGCACCTGAGACGCCACCTGCTGGGCACTGACCGCAGGCTGCACAGGCACGCTGGTCTGGAGGGGCACGTTGGACGTGGAGTCAGCGCCTGCCTCTGGGGTCTGCATGGCGCCTTGGACACACGAAATCACCATCATTCACAAATGTATTACCTAACTTTAACACTTAGCGCTAGAGGTTTGAGCACTAGTAATGCATTTCCATCTGAAGTTATGAATTAAGCTTATGCGCAAAACTGGAATATCGGATAAAACATTTGAGAATAAAGCACCATTTCCATCCAGTCAGTTGAAGAGAACAAAGTCCTGATTAAAAGGGTCATATAATGCTATATCCACTTTTACAAGTTGATTATACTGAAATGTGTGTTGGCAGTGCCTGTACACAACCATCCTATAATGATAAAAATCCATCCAGTGTTTTTTTTTAATCTCCTAATATGTTTTCCCCTGTCTCAAATCGAGCTGTTCGTCTTGTGACATCACAAGATCGGAGGCCCCTCCCGCGATTGTTGATTGACAGGAGCGTTTCAACACAGACCCACCCTGAGCAAGCTGTCATCATAGTCCACCATTTTCGATACGCTGGAGCAGAGTGGCGTCTAAGGGAGCGTGGTGTTCTGTTCTTGGGTGTAATAACGAACACAGCAGTCGTTTTAAATAGTAGTCGTTTTGATGTTCCTAAATCAGAACCTCTGAAGACGCAGTGGCTGAGTTTTGTTTTCGAAGGGAATAGTCCCCCAGATCAACCTCAATTCTTTCATGTTTGCGCGAATCATTTCTCACCAGACTGCTTTATAAACGAGGGTCAGTTTAAAGCTGGTTTTGCCAAGAAGCTGCTCCTGAAAAAAGGATCGGTACCAACTATTCGTGTTCCTGCTGCACCTCCAGAAGAAGTGAGTGTAACGTTTTATTAACCTTTATATTAATCTTTGCTAATCGCTTGCATGTTTCACCATGAATGTGGCTAAAGTTTACACTAACTTTCATTACGTGAAATCAAGTGTTCATTACGTGAAATCAAGTGTACATTACGTGAAATCAAGTGTACATTACGGCATGTTTTCTATGTATGACGTTCTCAATATAATTCATAATCCCACGTTTGTAATGAACAACGCGTTATGGTTATTGTGTTATTATAAACTGTGTACGCTGTGGTAAAGTTAACGTGGTAACAGTACATTAAGCTTACTTTTGTAGATGGTTTATAACGGTGTCTGTTACTGATTATTAATAAGTAATATTATGTGCCAGTACATACAAAGATAGATCAAAGTGACATTACGTTAACCAACCATTCAGAAACGTCCTGTTCGAGCCTTAATTGTCGAACTTCTTCGGGGCCATCATCTTGTTCCGTGTCTGACTCCGGTTCAGAATTTTTTTGTTTGTTTGTTTTTTTTTGACTCCGGTTCAAATTGATACGGTTGCACAGTGTCCTCAGAAACTCCCGCTGCCGTTCTTCCGCCAAAAGATACCCTCAACTGTTGTCAAGGCAACACTCCACGTGCGTTGTGTCACGCCCCACAGAGCTGAGGGGCGGGGTGAGCAGAGCTCACGATCATTTAAAGCCACATGCACTGAAATGGCGTGCTGAACAGAGAGCTGTTTTTGACCAGGTAAAATGAGTGTTTTCTTACAACACTAACGAGAATTTTTAATTAAAGTATATTACAAACTTTTCATTTAGACCCTAAAGAATCATATTAACTTGTACAAAAATGGCATTATATGACCCCTTTAACTCTTTCCCTGCTAAAAACACAGAATTTTCCAGGTTACCAGCTAGGGGGCGCTATCACGCATCTCCTGAATGAGTCTAGAAAGTATTGATCAAAAACACAGACAAGGAAGATGCAGATACGTGCGATCTCATATGTAAGTATATGCATATGAAAAATAATATGATCGTTAACACCAACCGCATATAAATGAAAACTGCCTAATGTTATCGAGTGAAATGTGGATCCAGAAAGTGTTAAAGGCTTGTGCAAGCTTTGGGATACTGATGGAAGTATCTACTCCATCTTTGCTTTCATAATATTACTGAATATGATCCAGATGTAGTATTTGATAAAAATTTGATTTTCTCAGCTTTTTGCTCAAAATGTTGCTTTTTTTTAATGAAACGTACCTACATTCAAGTGTTGATTAAAAAAAACAAAAAAACAATGCTTGAAGCTAGAATAAAACATTTTTTTATGTTTTTGTTTGTTTGAAAGTAGAGGGTCTGATCTTTATTTTGATGTATTGCATGTTCAGACGTTCATACAACAAAATATTCCGGAGGCCATGAAATTTTTGTGAAAATAATCAAAAATGCTGGAAGGTGGCTGGTAACTTTTTTCAAAAATGCTGGCGGGGAAAGAGTAATTTAACTTGCGCTAAATATCACAAATAAAAATTTAAGTTGCTGCAGCAGGAGAAGGCACTGTATATAATAATTTTTGTATACAATAAATTATGAGCTTCAGAGCGTGCAGACGAAACGCGGTCATGTTATCTTATTTTCGGAGCCTGCTGTTTGTGAACGCAGTTCTGGGAGTTAATTATAACGAAGCACTTTGACGAGACTTTTTCAGACTAGTATTTCAGATGCTGTGCAACGAGATCGGTCCGTTGGTTGGTCCAGTTGCGCTGTCCCATCGCAAAGTCACGTCTTTTTTGATTCGCATTAAGGAATTTATTCAGTAAAAGTGTTTACGTTGTAGTTTACCGGATAGAAATTTATCCTACTTAGTTGAGCGCATAAGTTTTTTATGTGCATTTTTAGAATTTATGCACATCTTGCCATTTCCATCCAGCATTTTTTTTTAATGCGATATCCCAAAATGCATATAGAAATAAGTGGATGGAAACATAGCTAGTGATACTTGTCTTGCAAAAGCTACTAAAAAGACTCATCATACTAACACTTAAAAAGGAAAGATATATATTTTTAATCAGCCTCGGGTCACTTCCTGTCCTCTGCAGGGCGTGATTCTGCTTGCACAAACACACAGCGGTGATGTGGACGGGATCTGTGTGTTCTGGGCAGGTCAATGAGTGGAGATCGCTCCCCGTACCCAAAGCAATAAATGAAGTTAATATTTAATCGCCTCGGCGGGTTTCTCTCCGCTCACGCTTTAAGCCGATGAGATTTCAAAAGCTACAGCTCGCTGCAAACGTTCCTCCTGAATTCAGTATTGCTGAAATGATTAATGGAAGAAAATATGTATATTTGCATTGGTTTTTCTTGTTCCCACCGCATGCGAGCCGTAATGCGGCATGTAAACAAGCCGTGTTTGAGCAGCGGCGCTCGACCGTACACGCAGCCCAAGGCTTCTTAGCCGCAAAAGTTTCCATGATCAGGTCTCTGCAGGTTAATTACCCTGGTGCCTCCTGACAGCCGAGCATCTCTCCCCAGAGGCTCCCTGCCACCTCCTCTTCCTCTGTTCCTCATTTACCTGAAGGGTGCAGGTGGTGTTGTGCTCAGTTCACCTCCCCCTCAGCCCTAAACGTCTGATTACCCAGCATTCCTGCCTCACACATAATCACAGCCATTTCCAATGCACACGCTAATGAGTCAACAGACTTCATCCAGAACACGCTTAAACTTTTCAGAAATAACATTCAGAAATTACGTTTTATGCCAGTTTGGATTGCCATTATTTTTATGTTATTTTATTGGCATTGCTCTTAAAACATCATGCAGCACTATTATGCCTCCAAGCTAGATGACTTTATCTTAATCGTATTATTGTTTTTTAATTTTTTTAACAGAACTAGGGGTGTGCGATATATATATCGTCTGCGATAATATCGTAATTGTTGTTTTAACGATGTGCGATTTGACATTATTGAGTATATCGTAAAAAAACAAACAAAATGCGCCTATAGAGTGCAAGCTTACCTGGCTGCCACCTACTGGCGGTTTTAACTTCACATTTAAAGTATCTTTTCATTAGGGATGTAACAATTACTGGTTTGACGATAAATCATGATAAAATTCCCCACGGTTAGTATTACCGTTTCATATTTTAATTATTAAAACCGTATTCGATTACCGCGATTTGAACAACTCACGATAAATAAATACTGTCCGGCATAAAGCACAGTTTTAAGAAACAGTCACAGCATGCAGAGTAGTTTCGTTTTGAGTGAAAATAGTGCGGAAAAGATGGGAGGTTTTAAAAGAGTGCTGAGGGAATTATACAAATAAATATATGAATGCACCTCTGAAGGTTCTGACTGTCTTCAGAAACGATTTGATGGCGTTTTGTTTTCATCTTCGCTCCATGTAATATCTAAAGAAGTGTTTTTAATCGCAATACTGCGTTGTCGACAGTTTATGGGAAACAGCTGTAATTCTGCTGCTCCATCAGCGCCACCTGCTGTCAATGAGTGGATTTACAGAGCCTTATATTCACATTCAGTCTGTGTGCAGTTTCTGTTTGGCCAAAAACGGACCGAATCTGCATGCCCTGATGAAAAACAAGCTTATGTGGATTCTACACATTTAAACAATTCAGATAAGTTATGTAGATTTATGGAGCAGATAAAATACATATTATCATTTTGACTCAACCCTTTTCTTTATTTAAAGGCTGAAATGTGAGGTTTACCTTTTTATGAAACTTTTTCAAAGCTTTATTTGAACATTTACATTAGATATTTGAACATGCTATTAAACTGTTTTCAGTCAAGTTGTCATTTAAAATCCAGACATCATTGGTAATGTTATTGTTTTAGTGATTATGCAAACAAAAAGTCATTTTATTTGTTGTTTGTTGATTTTTTAAATATAAAACTTGGTGAAGTGATTTATGTGTCGGTAATTTTTGAACATCTCCAGCACCGTGATAATTTTGGTCACTATAATCGTGATAAGAAATTTTCATACCGTTACATCCCTACTTTTCATTTTTTTAAAAAAATAATAATTTCAAATATCAGTATTCAACGTTTTACGTTTAAAATATCAAGAGATTATTTATGCATTTGTAACTGGAGGTTGAATGCATTCATGTCCTGCATTAAACAGTGTGTAAATGCATCTAAACACCACTTCAGACGCAGCTTCTGTGTTTCCTCTGCATTGCAAGGATTTATTTTGTTGATACTGAGTTCATTTGCTTGGTAACAGCCCAAATGTCTTACTATTCTAATTGACTGATTAAATGTAAGAATTTGACTCAAAAAATGATGCACACTTTCAGAAAAAAATGGCTTTATAAAGGTAAAAATGTCCATAAAAGGTAAAAATCAATTTAAACTTAATGGAAAAGACTATTTCTACCACTGTTGTGAACGGACCAGCACAGAATATTAAGAATATCAAAAACTGTAGGTTTCATCTGTCCACGGTAGTCCTTAAGATACCAGCACAATAACACACTCAGCAAACTATCATTTAATTATTGTTATCGGTAAAATCCCAGAAAATATTGAGATATCATTTTTTGTCAATATCGAACACCCCTAACCAGAACCATTCATTAAACATAATTACAATCTAATTAAAATCCAATTTATAATCTTCTTAGTAAATGCTACAAATATGTCCTCCGAAATGCTACAACAGATGAGGATTTGTAGTGTAAACACATATAAAACCCTCATCCTGTTTATAAATATACTTGCAAATCAGAGACATATTGAATGACAAATGACAGAGTTTATTACTTTCTGGTGTCCTTAAGCAATCTATATAGCATCAGATTCAAAATGCAAACATTGCAACTAGCCTATCCATTTGTGCACTTAGTGAAATAAATTAATAAAACATATCTATAAATATATTTCAGTTAGTAATTTTGTCCAGTCAAACATTACATTATTTTAGTGCACATGCATCTGTTACTTGGACACTTGACAAATAAGACAGATGCAGAGACAGATGTTTATGGCCTATGAAACAGTTTGTGTGACATGCCCTCATCCTAACCCAAAAATCACAAACAAGGTGAAAGAAAATGCAGGCCAGACTACATTAAATACAGATTTACTGGCAACAAGGATTAAAATTGTGGTCACACTTTATTTTAAGGTCCAATTCTCACTATTAACAACCCATTAACTATGACTTTTCTTTTATGCCAAAAATCATTAGGATATTAAGTAAAGATCACGTTCCATGAAGATATTTTGTACATTTCCTACCGTAAATATATCAAAACTTCATTTTTGATTAGTAATATGCATTGCTAAGAACTTCATTTGAACA
>JAFVLL020013197.1:0-24827 GCA_021397915.2 Tor tambroides | reverse complement strand
ACTGTCACGGTGCCGGGCAGAGAGATGAGGCGAGGACTCAAATGCAGGATTATGATGGGTTTTTAATAACAAAAGGAAACAAAACTGAACATAAACCACCTCGAGGGGGGAAAACAGGCAGGCAGGCAGAGAACACACACATGACGTACACCACTGACAAACACGACGAAACAGCAACGGGACTGCAAACACAAGGACATTATAAAGGGAGCAAATTATCAGGGTAACGAGACAGACACAGGTGAAGTAACTGAAACCAATAATGAGATAACAAGAGGGCGGGGTCAGACAATAAACAGGAGAGCACATGGCACAAAACACAAACAACAAGCCATGTGCTCCAACACAGTGACAACTGGTGGCCGATCAGGCCACACCAGCAGGACGTGACATCCACACAATATTTATGTCATTTGATAGATCTCCTCATAATGAGCAACTTTGCCTCAAGAACCATTGCTGTCAATCAAATCGTTCGTTAAATATTCACAAATATGTTAAAAACCTACTTTTGCGAACTAGTCCCTGGTTTTTCGCTCAATCTCGATCAAACCACTGCAGTAATAATCTCTGGACTCTCTAGATCAATAATTATTGAAAAAAATGTTGAATTTTGTCCTTTGGTTAGCTATAATTGGCTCATTTAAAAAGGGGGTGTTGCCACATATACCCAAAAGCCTATAAAACCTGAACAAAAACTTGAAACTTTACGAAAGTTGGTGAAAACATGTATCAGATGACTCTTAACACGCATGCAAAGTTTCATGGAGATTGGACCATAGGTGGCGCTATAACAGCCAAAAAGAAGCCTTTAAAAACATATTTGTATAGGAAATGACCTCAAATTGTAGAACATGTTCATATATTCACACAAACACTATATCTTCATATCATTTGATAGATATCCTCATTCTGAGCAACTTTGCCTCTGGGACTAATGCTGTCAATCAAATCGTTCATTAAATATTCACAAATATGTGAAAAACCTACTTTTGCGAAGTAGTCCCTGGTTTTTCGCTCAATCTCGATCAAACCACTACAGAACAATTCTCTGGACTCTCTAGATCAATAATTAACAAAAAATGTTGAATTTTGTACTTTGGTTAGCTATAAAGGGTTCATTTAGATAAGGGGCGTGGCTACATGTACCCAAATGTCTATAAAACCTAAACAAAAACTCAAAACTTTACGAAACTTGTTGAAAACATGTGACAGATAACTCTTAACATGCATGCAGAGATTCATGGGATTGGACCATAGGTGGTGCTATAAAAGTTAAAAAGGCCTCAAAAACAGAATCTTTGTAGTAAATGACCTCAAGTTGCAGTAAAATATTCATAATATTCACTTATACACTATATCTTCATATCACATGATAGATCTCCTCATTCCGAAAGACTTTGCCTCTGGGACCAACGCTGTCAATCAAACTGTTCATTAAATATTTGAGGTTATTTTAAAAAATCCACTTGAACTAGTTAACTAAACATGGCTTTTAAAATCAAAATCAATAAAATCAGTGCAGTACTATTCTCTAGACTCTCTAGGTCAATAATTATCAAAAAAATGTTGAACATATGCAATTAGACAACTATAAATCGGTCATTTTATAATATGTTCTTTATATAGGGTACCCAAAGGCCTATAAATCCTAAAAGAAACCCCACATCTTCTCTCACAACTGGGTAAAATGCTGCATGATTTCATTCTAAAGAAGCATGCAAAATTTAAGAGAGACTAGGCAAAAAATAACAACACTATAACAGTTATAAAGGTTAAACACAGTGTTTTATGAGAAATTGCATTTAAAACCACTAGATGTCACAGAAAGACAACTAATGGGCTCATTAAATGAACAAAAACAGTTTTGTTCATTCCTCTGCTTATGGATTCATGTGTACACACATTATAAAATCACTGTAATAACTTTTAAAATCACACTGAGTCAATGTTTAGCATTTTGTTCATACAGACATATCAGTTTTTACAATTATGCCAGATTATGATTACAGTAAAACCTAAAAATGACATGTAAACTCTTAAAAAGAGAAGACTTGCAATAAGTTTTGTCACCTATCATTTATTTCAAATATCTATATGTGCAACAAAATGTGTGTGCATCTATGTCTCTCTCTGTGTGTGTCTGTGTCTGTAAGCATGCTTATTGAGTATTAATATACCAGATTATTCATTTCATTTCATTGTGTGTGTGTGTGTGTGTGTGAGCCTATTCTACATTTTGGATGTGCTTTACTGTCAGCCATACATCCAGGTTGGCCAAGACCCTAAAAGCATACCACCTTAAATGCCTTAATGTGCTTGAACCCCGGTAATCGCTGCTTGCAGCTATATTTATTATTATCATTCTCTGGTAAAACTGAATGGGCAGACCAAACCGTAAGGCCTAGAGAGCTGAAACTTGGTCAGAACGTAGTAATATTGCTCGCTACTCAGATCCAAAGACTCGCCCCAATCGGCCTATCAGGGGTGCCACAGCGATCAAAAATGCAAAACTACTAATATCTCCTAAACCGCTTATCATAGACTAAAATTTTTGGAATCCTTGGGTCAAGGCAGACAAAAGTCTAAAAAATTAGATTCGCCCTGCGAGGTCCGGTTTTTCCGCAAAATTGAGTTATATCCGAAACCTACTTTTGCGAACTAGTCCTAGGTTTTTCGCCCGATCGGAATGAAACCACTGCAGAAATATACTCTGGACAGTGAATATCAATAATTATCAAAAAAAGCTGAAATTTCCACTCACTGTCGCAATGGGGCCCCAAAACATTCGAGGGCCAATTTTACGACACAGGCTATAACTCATCAACAGAATGAGATATCTTCACCAAACTCGGTAAATATGTGTATGAGCTCAATCCTTGGTCAAATAAAAAAAAATTGCGTAGCTCTGCCACTTGGGGGCGCTATAAGACAGGAAAAACACATAAAAACAGCTATAACTAGGCAACCGTTGGTCCAATCGACTTGAAAATTGGTATGCAGTGTCTTTGTCCAATGTGCCATAAGGGTCCATGAGGACATTGGCGTATCTAAAAAAACATGGCCACCATCGGCCAATGAAGTTTGAGCACCTATTTGACAAGGTTAACGGAGGTTGATCAGAACGAAACTCGGTAGGCATGTTCGACTCATGGCCCTAAAGGTCTGTAAGAATTTTAAAAGAAATTGGCCACTAGTTGCCGCTAACGAGTTTTTTGGCTCTGTAATCACGTAGTGTTTCACATATCCACACATTATGCATATAATTTGATCTCCTCATATTGAGCAACTTTGTCTCAAGAACCTTTGCTGTCAATCAAATTGTTCATTAAATATTCACAAATATGTTAAAAACCTACTTTTGCGAACTAGTCCCTGGTTTTTCCCTCAATCTCGATCAAACCACTGCAGTAATATTCTCTGGACTCTCTACATCAATAATTATCAAAAACCTTTAACAGAGTAATTTAGAAAAGGGGCATGGATAAATATACCCAAAAATCCTATAAACCCTAAACAAAAACTCAAAACTTTACGAAACTTGGTAAAAACATGTGACAGATGACTATTAACAAGCATGCCAAGTTTCATGGAGATCGGACCATAGGTGGTGCTATAACAGTTAAAAAGGCCTCAAAAACACAAAATTTCTATAGAATATGACCTCAAATTGTATAACATGTTCATATATTCATACATACACTAGATCTTCATATCATATGATAGACCTACTCATCGTGAGCAACTTTGCCTCCGGGACTTATGCTGTCAATCAAATTGTTCATTATATATTCACAAATATGTTAAAAACCTACTTTTGCGAACTAGTCCTAGGTTTTTTGCTCAATCTCGATCAAACCACTACAGAACAATTCTCTGGACTGTCTAGATCAATAATTATCCAAAAAATTTTGCATTTTGTCCCTTGGGTATCTATAATGGGGTCATTTAGAAAAGGGGTGTGGCCCCATGTACTTAAAAGCCTATAAAACCTAAAATAAAACTCAAAAGCTAACGAAACTTGGTGAAAACATGTCACATGACTCTTAACAATCATGCAAAGTTTCATGGAGATTGGACTACAGGTGGCGCTATAACGGTTAAAAAGGCCTCACAAAAACAAGATTTCTATAGTAAATGGCCTCAAATTGCTAGAAAATGCTCATATATTCACACAAACACTAGATCTTCATATCATACAATAGATCTTCTCATTTTGATCAACTTTGCCTCTAGGATCACTGTTGTCAATCAAACTGTTCTTTAAGTATTTGAGATTATTAAAAAAAAAAAAAAACTACTCTTGTCAAATAGCCCTTAGTTTTTAACTCAAAATCAGTCAAATCAGTGCAGTATTATTCTCTAGACTCTCAAGGTCAATAATTATCAAAATAATGTTGAATATCTGCATTTGGACAACAATAAACCGGTCATTCAATAATATGTTATTTACATAGCGTAACAAACGAGGCAAAGCAAACGCACACCTTATGAGGTGCAAGTTGAAGGAAAAACTATGAATGAGTTGAGAGGAGAACAACTGCACACTCACTTAACACCATAAACATGCTTAAGTGAGTGTGCAGTTGTTCTCCTCTCAACACATTTACATAGTGTAACCAAAGGCCTATTAATACTAAAAGAAAGCCCACAAACTGTGTAAAATGATGCATGATTTCATTGTAAACAAGCATGCAAAATTTAAGAGAGATTGGGCAAAAATAACACTATAATAGTTAAAGCTTAAAAACACAGCGTTGAATGAAAAATTGCTATTTATAACCACTAGATGCAGCGGAAGACCACTAATGGGCTTATTAAACACTAAACAGTACTGTTCATGGGTTTTCTTATGGAAATGTTATAAAATCACTGTTATAACATTTAAAATCACATTTAATTCAAATTTACCATTTTGTTCATACAGATATGTCAGTTTTTATAATTTTCCCATATAAAAAAAAGACAAACTCTTTAAAAGAGAAGACTTACAAAAACTATTGTCACTTGTCATTTATTTCAAATATCTATATCTGCAACAAAATGTGTGTGCATGTATGTCTGTGTATGAGTGTTTGTGTGTGTGTGTGTGTGTGTGTAAGCAGACTTAATGATTATTAATATGATAGTTTAACCATTTCATTTCTATTTCTCTGTGTGTGTGTATGTGTATCTGTTTGTCTGAGCCTATTATCCATTTTTTATGTGTTTCACTGTCAGCTATACATCCAGCATGCCCTAGACCCTAAAAGCAAATAACCTTAAAGACCTTAAAATGCTTGAACCCCGATAATTGCTGCTTGCAGGTATATTTAGGGGTTCAAGCACGTAGTGCATTGAAACCCTATTGTAATTGTTAGGATTTTTATTTTTATTATTATTCCGTGCTAAAACTGATCGTGCAGACCAAACCGTAAGGCCCAGAGAGCTGAAACTTGGTCAGATGGTAGTAGTCTGGCTCGCTACCCAGGTGCAAGGACCAGGCCCAGTGGGCCTATAGGTGGCACTACAGCAATCAAAAATGTGAAACTGCTCATAACTCCTAGACCGTTTGTCATGGACTCAATGTCTTATATCATTGGATGTCTTATATCATTGGAGTCTTTGGCTCAATCAAAACAAAATGGCTATCTCCGATTTCATTTCCGGTATGCAAATTTTTCCGCCATTTTGAAATTTGTCCAAAACCTACTTTTGCGAACTAGTCCTAGGTTTTTCGCCCGATCGGAATCAAACCACTGCCGAAATATTCTCTGGACAGTGAATATCAATAATTATCAAAAAAAAGTTGAAATTTCGACTCACCATCGCAAAAGAGCACCAAAACGTTCGTAAAATGGGGGGCCATTTTTACTAAAAAGACTATAACTCATGAACAGAATGAGATATATTTACCAAACTCGGTACACATGTGTATAAGATCAATCTATGGTCAATCAAAAAAAAAATTTGCACACCTCTACCACTTGGTGGCACTATAAGATGGAAAAAACCTAAAAACAGCTATGACTACACAAGCGTTAGTCGAATTGACCTGAAAATTGGTATGGAACGTCTTTGTCCAATGTACCATAAGAATCTATGAGGTAGGGATGCACGATATTATCGGACTGATATCGGAATCGGCCGATAATGGCTTTAAATGTAAATGTCGGCATCGGCCTGATATGAAAGATTATGCCGATATGTCGCGCCGATAAGAGGAATACGTTAACTCACATGTGCTCAGAGTATGCTAGTGATTAGATCACATCAGCAGTGTGGCTCATTCTTGAAGCAAAGTTTTGTCTGAATGATGATTAGATTCACTGTTTTGGATCGCTGCATTTAATCTGTGAAAGCATGTACAGAATGACCGTTCGGTGTGTGATAGAGTAAACGGTAATAGCACGTGTAGAGGCAGCAGCGACAGCCTCCCTCGGGTCCTAACGCCCGCTCGGTAAGGAGTTTTAATCTGTAGGGGGCGCTGTTGGCCTACTTTTAATTAGATGAAAAGTAAAATAGCCTACACAAATAACATTTAGACTGTGTTTCTGATTAAATAAAGCAGTAATTGATGTCATAAAATTATGTGTATGTTTTGATTTAAAGGTTAGAAGCTATAGCTTACATGAAAACAATCACAAACATTAAATCAATTAAATTATTTTATATATACTGATTTATTCATCAGTATGTAATATTTTTTATTTTTTAAACAAATCATAAGCTCTAAAAAAATTAATTTTTGCAAATCTTTTGATTTAGACCATCAACAAATGTTAAACCTTAAAATAAAATGTTAGGGTTAACACTGCATAGAGCCCTGCACGGGCCTCAAATTTAGGCTCTAGCCCGGCCCTGGCCCGAGATGCTCAGGCCCTAGCCCAGCCCGTGTCCCACAGCTTATCAGAATTACTGGCCCGAGTCCGTCTTTTTTTACCTTTTCCCAAAACGGCTCATGTTTCAGCTATTAAAATAGTTCAGTTTTGTATGTAATGGCAAAGTGATTATATTTCCGTTCGTTTTTTTTTTTTTTTAAGGTAATTTAGAAAAATGTTTGGAGCATTTTTTGTTTGTTAAACAAGTTTTTTATTTCTTAACGACCAAGCGGCCAGCGGCAGACCGGCAGGCTGATCATAGCATGTTTGATCAATTTAGCCTTCTCAAATCATCACGACTTGCCTAAAATAAAATCTATAGATATACTAAAACAGTTCAAGCATATAACAATGTTTAAACGTTAAACCTAGGTAAATGTGCGCTGTGTCCAACAGTATGTGCGGAGAGTGGAAGCTAAAGCGCAGGACATGAAGGCACCAGCGCAATCAATTGCATTTTTTTCAATGGAAACTAATTTTTGCTCATAAAGGTAAGAGTAATACATCATTCTGAACTGTAAAGGGTCTACATTTATTTGTGTGTACTCACAATATCAACAAAACGTTCTTAATAAAATCAAGAAAACGATGCACTTTCTGCCGTCTCGTCTTGAACAGGAGTGCTTGAATTCACAAAAAGAACTGAAAGTCAGCGAATACATATGCCTCACAGACATGATAAATATATCTATAGAAAGCTTTAAATTACTACTTAACAAAATAAATCAAATTGAAAACAAAAACTCTTTCATTATAATCATAATCCGTGAAGATGCACTTGTCTCTAAAGGCACGTCTAATGAGAAGACGGCGAGTCAGGATCATCATCTTCATCTTCATCTTTGCGACACTGACACAGAAAACACTAGTTTATTAGTAAATAATTCAAATATCTCCTTACTATTTCCCTCAGACACATTCATGGTAATTACTTTTGCTGGGGCTTTACAGAAAGCTTTATTGCGTGTATTTGAAAGCAGAACTCTTCAGCTGCGCTGATGGCACGCTGCTGTTGCTGGACACTAAATACTGTCGCGCCGCTCTTGACAGTTGCGGTAGCTCGGACTCGTGTTGTTTCCAACAGCGCGGCAATTTATTTTCATCACTAACTGATGGATGTCTAAAATATAAAAATAAGGAGAAGCCTAAAACAGGCCCGAGGCCCGGCCCGCGTCTGAACTATGACTATAACCGAAGGCCGCCCCTAGGGACGTAAAAAAATCAGGATCTAACACTGCATCTTTCTGGGGAAAAAAAATGCAGTGATTGATATATAGTTTATATATAGTTATTTTCAGAGCTTCAATGTGCTGTCAAAAAACCTTCATTATTGTTTATTTAGTTCTAACAAGTACTTAAAAATATTTTGCTTATAATTTCTGCACAGGAGAGACTTGGTGTTGCTTCCAAACATAAGGAAATATATCGGCATCGGTATCGACCAAAACGAGTTGAAAAATATCGGCATATCGGATATCAGCAAAAATCCAATATCGTGCATCCCTACTATGAGGACATTGGCGTATCTCAAAAAACATGGCCGATGAAGTTTGAGCACCTATTAGACAAAGTTAACGGAGGCCGATCAGAATGAAACTCGGTGGGCATGTTCGACTCATGGCCCTAAAGGTCTGTAAGAATTTTGAAAGAAATTGGCCACTAGAGAGCGAATTTTCATTTTTCAAGTACATAAATGAATTTATATTGCACAATTTTTCACACATACACTAAATATGCATATCATTTGATAGATCTTCTCATAATGAGCAACTTTGCCTCAAGGACCATTGCTGTCAATCAAGTCATTCATTAAATATTTTCAATTATGTTAAAAACCTACTTTTGCGAACTAGTCCAAGTTTTTTTGCCCCGATCGTAACCAAACCACTGCAGTAATATTCTGTGGACTCTCTAGATCAATAATTATAGAAAAAATGTGGATTTTGTCTTTTAGTTAGCTATTATGGGATCATTTAAAAAAGGGGCATGGCCAGAAATACCCAAAAGCTTATAAAACTTAAACAAAAACTCAAAACTTTACAAAACTTGGTGAAAACATGTGTCTGATGACTCTTAATAAGCATGCAAAGTTTCATGAAGATCGATCCATAGGTGGCGCTATAACAGTAAAAAAATCTTCAAAAACAATATTTCAATTGTAAAAGAATTAAATAGTAAAAAAATGTTCATATATACACACATACTCTACATCTTCATATCATAAGATAGATCTCCTCATGATGAACAACTTTGCCTCTGTGACCAATGCTGTCAATAAAACTCTTCATTAAATATTCAAGATTATTTTAAAAAGTTACTTTTACTTTTTAGGTTTTTCGCCCGATCGGAACCAAACCAGCGCAGAAATATTCTATGGACAGTGAATATCTACAATTATCCAAAAAAAAGTTGAACTTTCAACTCATGGTCACAAAGAGGCGCCAAAACGTTAGAAAGAGGCGGGGCCTATTTTACTAAAATGGTTATAATGCTTTAATGGAATGAGACACCTTCAACAAACTGGGTACACGTGTGTACGCGATCAATCTTTGGTAAAATAAAAAAATTGTGCAGCTATCCCACTTGGTGGTGCTATAATATGGAAAAAACTTAAAAACGAATAGAACTTTGCAACCGTTGGTCCGATCAACTTGAAAATTGGTATGCAGTGTCTTTTTACAAAGTGGCACAAGTGTCTATGAGGACATTTGCGCACCTCAAAAAACATGCCAACGAATTTTAAGAACCTCTTTGACAAGGTTAACGGAGCTCGATCAGAACGAAAGTCGATGGGCATGTTTGACTCATGGCACTAAAGGTCTGTACAAATTTTGAAAGAAATCGGCCACTAGTTGGCACTAACGAGTTTTTTTTGGCTCTGTCATCACGTGGTGTTTCACAAATCCACACAATATACGTATCATTCAATAGATCTCCTCATAATGAGCAACGTTACCACAGGCACTATTGTTGTCAATGAAATAGTTCATTAAATATTCTCAATTATGTTAAAAACCTACTTTTGTGAACTAGTCCTAGGCTTTTCGTTCAATCTCGATCAAACCACTGCAGTAATACTCTCTGGACTCTCTAGATCAATAATTATTGAAAAAATGTTGAATTTTGTCCTTTTGTTAGCTATAATTGGCTCGTTTAAAAAGGGGGCGTGGTCACATATACCCAAAAGCCTATAAAACCTAAACAAAAACTCGAAACTTTACAAAAGTTGGTGAAAACATGAGTCACATGACTCTTAACAAGCATGCAAAGTTTCATGGAGATCGGACCATAGGTGGCGCTATAACATTAAAAAAAGCCTTCAAAAACACTATTTCAATTGTACATGAACGTAAATTGTAAAAAAAAAGTTAATATATTCACACATACACTAGATCTTTATATCATATGATGGACCTCCTCATTTTGAACAACTTTGTCTTTAGGATCACTGCCATCAAACGAAATGTTATTTAAATATTCTGAATTATGTCCAGAACCTACTTTTGCGAACTAGTCCTAGGTTTTTCACCCAATCGGAACCAATCCACTGCAGAACTGTTCTCTGGACAGTGCATATCTATAATTATCAAAAAAAAAAAAAAAATTAAATTTCGACTGTTTTTCGCAACGGGGCCCCAAATCGTTTAAAAGTCACGGGCTAATTTTACTAAAAAGGCTATAACCCGTGAACGAAATGACATATCTTCACCAAACTTGGTACACAAGTGTATGAGATCAATCTTTGGTCAAATAAAAAAAAAATGCACAGATTTGCCACTTGGTGGTGCTATAAGACCGATAAAACTATAACTGGGTAACCATTGGTCCCATTGACTTGAAAATTGGTATGCAGTGTCTTTGTCCGAAGTGGCAAAAGTGTCTATGAGGACATTCACGTACCTCAAAAATGGCCACCATCTGCCAATGAACTTTAAGCACCTATTTTACAAGGTTAACGGAGGTCGATCAGAACGAAACTCGATGGGCATGTTCGACTCATGGCCCTAAAGGTCTGTAAGAATTTTGAAAGAAATCGGCCACTAGTTAGCGCTAACGAGTTTTTTTGGCTCAGTAATCACGTGGTTTCACAAATCCACACAATATACATATCATTCAATAGATCTCCTCATAATGAGCAACTTTACCACAGGTACTTTTGCTGTCAATCAAATAGTTCATTAAATATTCTCAATTATGTTAAAAACATTATTTTGCGATCTAGTCCCTGGTTTTTCGCTCAATCTCGATCAAACCACTGCAGCGCAATTCTCTAGACTCTCTAGATCAATAATTATCAAAAAAAAATGTTGAATTTTGTCCTTTGGTTAGCTATAACAGGTTCATTTAGAATAGGGGCGTGGCCAAATATACCCAAAAGCCTATAACACCTAAACAAAAACTCAAAACTTTACGAACCTTGGTGAAAACATGTATCAGATGATTCTTAACAAGCAAGAAAAGTTTCATGGAGATCGGACTATAGGTGGTGCTATAACAGTAAAAAAGGCCTCCAAAAGCAATATTTCTATAGAAAATGACCTCAAATTGTAGAACATGTTCATATATTCACACAAACACTAGATCTTCATATCATATGATAGATCTCCTCATTCTGAACAACTTTGTCTCTGGGACTAATGCTATCAATCAAATTGTTCATTAAATATTTGCAAATATGTTAAAAATCTACTTTTGTGAACTAGTGCTATGTCTTAAACTTAAAATCAATAAAATCACGGCAGTACAATTCTTTAGAGTCTTTAGGTCAATAATTACCAAAAAATGTTGACAATTTGCATTTGGACAGCTATAACAGGGTCATATAAAAATATTGCCTTGATATAGTATATTCAAAACTCTATTAACCCTAAAATCAAAGTTTGAAACTTCATAAAAGGTGAGCACATGTGTCATATGGTTGTAGACAAGCATGTAAAATGCAAAAAGTTTAGGACACAGACATCAGTTGCCTCTAAAACAGTTAAAAGGTGAAAAATAGTTCATTTTAAATGACAAAATTGGAATTGCCTTTAAAACCTTTGCCTTTATTGCCTTTAAAACCACTAGATAGCAGTAGAAGACACTAATTGGCTCATTCTTCTCACTGATACCCCTTTTCCACCAAAGCAGTTCCAGTGCTGGTTCAGAGCAAGAGCCTAGTTTCAAACCGGTTCTTTGTTTTTCGACACCCAAAGCACCAGCTCCGAACCAGGAAAAACAGTTCGGAAGTAGCACCAAAACATTGCTGGGCTAGAAGGAAGAACCACTTGCGTCAGGGGCTGGGGGCGGGGTTACTGTGACCAACAAGACGACAGAAACTTTGAACCGCCATATTTGAAATAGCAGCTAAACACGATGGAGGCGATTAAGCAAAAACAGCAGTGGTCCGAGGAGGAAATAAGCTGTTTTCTTGCAATCTGGTCCTCTGCGGAAGTCCAGAATAAATTAGAGGGTGCTTCACGGACAAAACCGGTGTTGCAGCAAATTCAGCGTGAGATGGCTGCAGCGGGGTATGAGAGGAATGTCGAGCAGATTAGCAACAAACTTTAAAAACTAAAGAAGGAGTACAGGGACCAAAAAAAAAACCTCGGTCGAAGCGGCAATGGCCAGCCATGTCAAAACTCACATTTCGACGTGCTCGACTCCGTCCTCGGTGATAGACCGGCATGCCAGGTGACCGGGGCACTGAACTCGGCAACAATAACACTCGAGTCAATGGTGGACGATTCGCTGCAGCAAAGTTGCACTGATCCTGGTAAGTTCAATTGTTATACTGTTTTGTTTCATTTGTTGCCACCCAGATATGTATTTCTTAGCCGTTTAGTGAGGGATTAATCTATCATAATTTTGTTAGCATAATTTGCTAACGTTTGCTTAGCTAGGATTGTATTATCGGACATTTGAATGCTTAAAGTATCACATTATGGAAAATGTAGTGGACAAGGCATTTTTTATAATTATTTTTTAAAGCACTGTCGTCTTGATTTTGTTTTTAGAATTGTCTGCCATCAATAACGCTGATGACAACGTTGAGTTAGCGCCACCGCTGGGCTGCAGCTCTCCCGCACCGTCGTGTAGCAGCTCTGGAGATACATGTCCTGCATCTTCAGAACAGGACAAACGAGGTAAGATGCGCTGTGCAAATAGTGGTCATACCATACACTATGCAAACGTTGAGATGTGTGTATTACTATCAGGTACTGAAATAATGGTTATATTATTCTTCATGTTGCTTAATGAACAAATTAAAATCACTTTGATATGTAACGTTAAATCATTAAATTAAATAATTACAGCAGGGGATTTCAAAGTAACCTTAAATCATTAAATTACATTATTACAGCAGGGGTTATCAAACCTGTTCTGGAGGCCCCCCCTACCCTGCAAATTTTGTATGTTTCCCTTATCTAACATTTATGTTCATGTTGTACACAGGAAAAAGGAAGAGAGACAGTACTTCGGAACTGATTCAGTATTTGGAAAGGGCAGATGAGAGGTTCTTGCAGCACTGCAAGGAAATGGAGGATTCCTTGCTCCAGGAAATGAGAGCAGACACTCTTTCTCTGCTTGGACTTATGGGGCGCATGGTAGCAGTAATGGAGGCACAATCGCAAAAATGATTGCAAATAAATCACACCACACCAGTATTTTTTTTCCAAAATTATTTTGGTGCACAATTTTTATTTATATTAAACTATTTACAATTTGTATTTTCATTTACTGCACTTTACGTCTTTCAAAGTTTTATAAAGAGTTGTATTGTGTCTTTTTTGTAATAAACTAATTTTTATGAATACAAATGTCTGGTTCAGTTTCTTTAATAAATGTAGGAGATTATAATACAATTTATGACAGATTATATGTCCTCAAACACAAAGGGCAGTGTAACAAATGTGGCATTGGTGCAGTATAAAACAATTTAAAGAATCACTCGTTCCCTCTATTAAAATGCATCATTAATGCAGCTCTGATGTCAGCCCCTTCTGTGTTAGCATGCTCAGGTAATGCCTGAACAGGAGGCTGAATGTTTACAGTCCTGTCTGGGTGCTCTTCAGTGAAATTATCACCATGCTCCTCACAAATGTTATGGAGCACACAGCAGGTCAGTGCCATTTTCTTGCTCAGCTCCAGCTTGCAGTCGTTTCTTTTTAGGAGGCACCTCCATCGTCCTTTTAATCTCCCAAAAGACATCTCCACAGCCGATCGTGCACTGCTGAGCCTGTAATTGTAGGTGTGTTGTTCATGGGTCAGTCTGCCAGTGTCAGAAAAGGGCTTCATGAGCCAATTCTGCATGGGGTATGCCAGATCACCTATCAGGTAATGTCCAACATCACAGCCACAGATGGTCACTTTGTTTTGCCCTAGTAATTCCCCCTCACTCAGGACCTCCCACAAATGCGACTGTCGTAGCACTCTGGCATCATCCACACTCCCTGGATAGCCAACACAAACATCCCAGAAAAGACATTTGCCATCCACAACTGCTTGCAGGACAATAGAATGCCAGCCTTTCTGATTGAAATAGTCTCGTGGGTAGTTCTCTGGCGCAATTATTGGAATATGGGTTCCATCAATTGCACCCAGACACTGTGGAACTCTCCAACGATTATTAAAGAAAGTGGCAATTTCTAACAACTTGTCAGTGTCAGGAAATCTCAGGTGGACTGGAAGCAGCACCTTGATGACTGTGTTGCAGAATTCTTGAAGACAATTTAACACAGTGCTGAGGCCTACCCCAAAAAGATGGCTGATGGTCCTGTATTCACCACCCGTGGCCAGTTTCCAGATGGCAATTGCAACACGCTTTCGAACTGGGACAAACGGTAGTTTGTGTTCCTTCTCCCCATGACATGCTTCACTCGACTACAGATGTACTCAAATGATTCTGGGGACACATGAAAATTCTGCAGGAATTGTAAAGGGGTGAAATCTGGAACAATTGTGTCCCACCAGTGGTCAGATCGTGGGTATGCCCACATTACAGGTGACCTCTGCCTTGCCTTCAGCTGCAGGATTGCCTGTAAAGATAAAAAAATTAGGTGTAAGTTTCATTTATTAACAATTGGGGGGCTGTATATTTCCTATTACGTATACAGTGCAGTATAACTTCTATAAAAACAGTTGAGATGTAGCCGTCTATTAATTCATCTATATGCAAGTACCATTTAATAGGCATGCCTAATTAATTTTATGCATGAGAAACAATATACGGTGGTACATAACTGCTTGTTATGTTGTCTTTTCAGATATTCAGTTCTTTTCAGTCCTTCTTGTCCAGTGAAAAGCATGTATAAATCTAAATTTGTTAATGTTTGATATAGATTGTGTTGCTGTTGACTGAACTACCCAACAGTGCAAAAGTAGCACTGACCTACAGCAGTACAATCCAACACAGGCTAGCAGCAGTAGTATTAATGCAAAAACATAATATGGAATAAAACAACACTGACAGTAGACATTTTTCTGCAGAATAACTACTTTTGGTTTTAATACTGCAAGTGCTTTTTGCTTGTAATAAGACATTCTTTTGTTTAGGTAAATTGTACTTTCAGTGGAGTTTTAACCATAACATTTCTGGATATTTCTTCCACCAATGTTTAAAACTTTTTTTTTTTTCAATGCTAGGAGGGTACATGCTGAGGCTAATGTTGAGATGTTACTGTTCGATGTTAACAATAAAAATGTGTTATGTACTTACCGTTATTCTCGCTTGAAATCTCCGTCTATACAAATTACAGCGAGCTGCCCGAACACGTTGGATTCGCCGGGTTTGGATGCCGATGTAGGTTCGCAAAGCCAACATCAATAGCAGCGCAATGTCCGCCATTGTTCATGCCGGTATGTTTGTGTTTGGCGCTTTCGCGCTAGCGTTGCTGGGAAAAACAAGACGTATTCGGTGACGTAAGACCTGGCTCTGTTATGGCCCTCTAGCCTTTGGAAAAGCATCCAGTTCTTAAAGAGCTCGCCAGTCGAACCAACTAAGAACCGGCAATAGCACTGGCTCTGAACCAGCACTGGAACTGCTTTGGTGGAAAAGGGGTATGATATAGCTCTTGTTACAGGTTAGCCATGTTTTCATGTATATAAAATATAAAGTCACTATGATAACAATTAAATCACATTTTGTCAAAGTTTACCACTTCATTTAAATTGAAGAATCATATTTTGCAATTATGAGATTACGATTACAGTGAGACTTGAAAATTGCATTATAAAGAGAAGACTTGCAGTAAACATTTTGTTACCTATCATTTAATTTAAATCACTCGATATATCTACAACAAAATGTGTTTGCATGTTTGTAAGTATGCTTACTTTGTATTAAGTATTATACTGAAGCCCTTTCATTTCAGGTTGAGTATGTGTGTGTTGCAATATTCTTCATCATGGATGTGTTGTAATGTCAGTCCAACATTTCAGGTTGACCTACACTATATCAGCTTAGATGCCTAAAGTGCTTGAACCCTGGTAATCGCTGCTTGCAGCTATATTTATTATTATTATTATTATTCTGCACTAAAACTGATTTTGCAGCCCAAACCGTAAGGCCTAGAAAGCTGAAACTTGGTCAGATGGTAGTAGTCTGGCTCGCTACTCGCTAATCAGCGCAAAACACTAAATTTTCAGACATTTTTGGCCATAGCTCGGAAACCGTTAGTCAAAGGCTCAAAAACTTTACATCGTTGCGATCCTTGGGTCAGCACGAACAAAAGTGTATGTGACTTTTTTGCTCTACGATGCAAAACTGACCTATATCCCAAACCTACTTTTGCGAACTAGTCCTAGGTTTTTTGCCCGATCGGAACCAAACCACTGCAGAAATACTCTCTGGACACTGAATATCAATAATTATCAAAAAAAGTTTCAATTTTGATTTTCATGCGAAATAGTACCTCAATTAGCATCTATGCTAACATTAGCCAAATGTTAATTGAAGCTTAATTCTTGAACGGAATATCTTCACCAAACTCAGTACACATGTGTATGAGCTCAATCTTTTTCGCAAAAATTGCACAGCTCTGCCACTTGGTGGCACTATAAGACTGACAAAAACATAAAAACAGCTCTAACTAGACAACCGTTAGTCAGATCGACTTGAAAATTGGTATGCAGCATCTTGGTCCAAAGGGGCACGAGGACATTCGCGTATCTCAAAAAACATGGCCGCCATTGGCCAATGAAGTTTAAGCACCTATTTGAGAAGGTTAACGGAGGTCGATTGGAACGAAAGTCGGTGGGCATGTTCGACTCATGGCCCTAAAGGTCTGTAAGAATTTTTAAAGAAATTGGTCACTGGGGGGCAAAATTGCATTTTTCAAGTGCGTAAATCATTGTATAATTGCACGATTGTTCACTCATACACTCAGTCTTCATACCATTCGATAGACCTCCTCATGCTGAGCAACTTTGCCTCAAGAACCACTGCTGTCAATCAAATCGTTCATTAAATATTCTCAATTACATTAAAAAACCTATTTTTGCGAACTAGTCTCTGGTTTTTCGCTCTATCTCGACCAAACCACTGTAGTAATGTTCTCTGGACTCTCTAGATCAATAATTATCAAAAAAATGTTGAATTTTGTCCTTTGCTTAGCTAAAACTGGCTTATTTAAAAAGGGGGCATGGCCACATAAACCCAAAAGCCTATAAAACCTAAAAGAAGACTCAAAACTTTACGAAACTTGGTGAGATAAGTCTTAACAAGCATGCAAAGTATCATGGAGATCGGACCATAAGTGGCACTATAACAGTCATAACCGTTAAAAATCATCATATTTCTTTGGTAAATTACCTTCATTCATGTTAACACAAAATCTTTTTCTTTATGTGCTTAAATGCCTTAAGTGATTGAACCCCCGGTAATCGCTGCTTGCAGCTGTATTTTTGTTGTTGTTGTTTTGTTTTTTTGTTTTTTTTCTGTATTTTGATCAAATAAATACAAGCTTGCTGAGCATAAGTGACTCCATTAAAAAACAAGGTCAATTATTTATTATGTTTATAATATAGGCGTAACATAATATAATATAATACCAAAACAACTTAAGCATTTAAACTGATAGAAGAGAATAGAAAACAAACTGAAGCATTTAAACTGAGATCTGTAAGTTAAATATTTAAAAAATTGTGAACGTAAATTTTTATATAGCTATCTAAACATCGCTATGAAGTACAGTTTGCACAATACACCTGTGTGTGACTGTAAATGTCTCAGAGTTTTGTTACCGTTCTGTGCCCATCATCCGCTATTTCCAGCACTTAATCAAGCCACTCTTCTTTAATACATGAGGACGTTTTATTTCACATGTCATTGTGTTTGCGTTGGCTCTCGATTTGAGCTATTTCGTCCGCAACCATTGAAGTATTCTGTTTCTACAGCGACTCATTTGGCGCACATCATTCTCTTTCTATGAAACCTGTAAACCGCATTCACCGGTTCTAACTCTATAGCAGCAGCAGCTCTATAGCGGTTTACCCGAGCATTGCAATTCTTTCGTTTTAACTAGAATACAATCAAATGGCTTTCCCAACTCATTTTTGCGTGTGTGCGGCATATTATTTCTCTGCGCGGCCGAGGTGGAAGTAGTGCGCGGTCAAGTGCAGCTTAGAGGGAACATTGCCTATGACTGTGAAGTGATTCCAGCGAGGGTCAGACGTCAAAGGAGTGAGATCCTGCAAAAGAGCAAGGATACCCCTGACAAACCTCTTATGCAAGAACCTCTACATGAGCCCGAACCACCTGCATCTCGGGGTAGCAATGAAACTGAATCCATTTCTTCTGAACCAGAACCCCGGGAGAACTATGTAGCGTATGCTTAAGATCATTGATGAGTGTTTACATTTTATGGCTTAAGAGACCCTTTTAGCCTTTTGACATTTGCATATAACTCACAGACCTGGCTCCCACATTCTACTTTTATATGGGTGCTAAATTGCCAATGGTTGCCCCCCCACTATCAAGAAGAGGCTAAACAGATCAACTCTGTTCTCTACATCAGACTTCAAACACATTCCAACTAAATGACCCTCGGTACCAGGCGCCAACGGCCTGGCTGACCAGTGGACTACCTCCACGATTACAACACACATAACACACACGCATAGAGACATTTCCTTTATTTAGACTATAATCAATCGGTTACAAATGTATCTGGTATATGCATGTGTTGTTTGTATGTTTCCTTAGTATATTAGCCTAGTTACCACTCGTTATCTGTATTAGTTAAGCTCTAAATGCTCATATTCAGGTGTATGAATGTATCTCTGGTTTAATATCTTCTAGATGTTTCTTTCTTGATATCAAAATGATCAGGGGCCATATGTATAAAACTTCTCAGAAATCACTTTCCCGCTGAAACTATGCGCCTTGTTATTGGTCAAACTAACCAAAATGGGTGTTACAGGGAAACCAGATAAAACTTCTCCCACACCCAAAAGGTAGGTCTTCTCTTTACTTTCGGTGCCCTGGAGACACACTTATCACCTTGGAAATCTCGCGGCTCCCCTTCCGGGGGGAGTCCGAGCTTCTGTCAGTTTTAAGTTCAGTAACTTTGTTGATTCACTTTGGACCAATCAACCCATGACTGGAATGATGAAGCTTTCACTCCTAAAGGAATTCATCAAGAATCTACGCATTATACATGGAACAGGACACTTTACTCAGCACCCACAAAACCCATGCAAGTAACCGCTTGTTAACTATTTAGATCTGCTTCTAGGCTTCGGCTCCTTTTAATTAAGGTTAGGTGATTCTCTGATGGTTCTTAGGTTGTGTCTAGCTGATGGGCAAATCCTGTCATTACACTCTCGTGCGCGCGAGTGCTCTCTCTCTCTCTCTCTCCATGCCTTCCTTGCATTGGCACCTACGTTTAATGTGTGTATGTTTGTGTCTATTTAGATGTTACATGTTCCCCTGTAGTGTAGTTTAATAAACATCCATATGTATTCACACTTGGTTGTCTGTGTCTGCTATTCACAGAACGAGGTCACTGTAACGTTCCGGTTTTGTTACATGCTCGGTGATCAATGTATTAGTAAGGAAATTATTTTTTGTGGCCAGAGAAAAAATTTTTCCTTAGAGTCAATAGACGATTAAAACTGTCCGTACTGCGGGCGAACAAATCATTTTATTGTACTGTTAATGCTACAGTTAATTCCTGAAGATGAATATATAATTGATAACTGTCAGCAGACAGACGCAGAACACAGAGGTAAGTGCAATAATCAACAGGTTTATTAGAATGAAGCAAGGGGGAACGAGAGGAGCAGTATATCCAGGTGAGCAGGCAGGGAATGGAAATGTCTCTAGGGCTTATCTGAGAGTAAATGTCCTATTCCTATTCCAGGAGGTCCAGACGTGACAGAGGAGCGTGGAGACGGCGGGAAACTGGAGCGGTGGAGAACAGGGAATGCAACACTGGAACAACAGGGAAGTAAACAACAGGTAAGTGGGTCAGGTAAGTCAACATATAAAGTTTGAGACCAGACAGTGACGGCTTGGGAGGAGTGTGTTAATATAGGGCTCTTGATGAGTGCTGACAGGTGGCGGTGATTTGTAATCAGGGGATTGGGATCTGGTGAGTGTCGTTGGTGGTGACTGCGATGACTGTGGTGATTCTCTGACAATAACAACCCGTTATGATTAATTATGTTCATCTCACTTTGAGCTAATCTGCTACAACCAGGACAAGGAGAGAAAGCGGCAGCCAGCAGTTCGTCGACGCAGGGAAAAACTTGGACTTGGACTGATGTCAGACATAGGAGGACAAGAGACAATCAAGAGAACACATAAAAGAAGAGAAATTCGGAAGCTGTCAAGATACAACAGTTAGTGTTTCACTATTGCTTACACTGTTCATTATGTACAGTTTTTTAGTTTCTTGGTAACTGTTTGATTATTATTGCTTTCTTTTTTGTACTGAAGAGACTCAGTAATGCTAAAGGGGGGGATAGTGTAGTAAAGAGAGCATGGTCCCTTTAAGCCTATTCACTGTGTTTGTCCTGTTCCTATTCTTGGGGACAATAGGACATATATTACATTTCTGGATGGGTTTCAGTCAGTGCTTAATTTGAGCCGGATCCTGCCGGATCCTGTTCCGGAAAATGTCAGATTTTGGATTTTTGCATTCCGGTATTTGTTTTTAAAGATCCGGCATTAAAGGGGTCATCTGATACGATTTCAAGTTTTCCTTTCTCTTTGGAGTGTTACAAGCTAATTGTGCATAGATAAGATCCCTGAAGTTGCAAAGACTAAAGTCTCAAAACCAAAGAGATTATCAAAGTTAAGACTCTGCCACACCCCCTAAAACGGCTCCACGTCTACGTCACGATGTGGAAATATTTGTGTAATGCCACTCAAATGTTCACGCAAAGAAAGAAGGCGTGGTTTCAGTAACCGCAGTAGTGTTGATGCAGCCAGGGACAGGGAGACGCTGTGTGTTTCTAGGCGAAAGCAAAAGCACTTTATTTGGCCTTCCGAAAGTAGATGCATTTAGGAATCATTAAGATTACTTACAACAGAACAGCAACGCATTTTATGGATGACCGTTTCGTGAACCTAGGAGAGGAGGTAATTCTGACTTTGCCATGACAATCTGGCACTTCTGAATAAGCTACTGTAAGTAGGTTTTGTTATTAGTTTAAGTATTTGAAATTGACTGTTCAAATGCGGAGTTTTGCACGTCGTGTGTCTGTGTGTGTGAGAGAGAGAGAGAGAGAGAGAGAGAGAGAGAGGGGGGGTCATATCACAGTGGAGTCAGCTTTCTTAATCACGGCTTGTGTGCAAATTCATACGAGCTTCATCACTGTGTCTGTCACGCAACTCTTTTCCCCTTTCGGGCTTGAACTGATGGCAGAACTAAGGACATTATTAACTGTCTTTACATTTATTTTGAAAGATTATGAAAAGGATTTATGGAAAGGGGTGTTACATTTCCGACGAGTGCTTGTGGTGTTCGGCCAATCACAATGCACTGTGCCAGTTGGCCAATCAGAGCAGACTGCACTTGTCGGAAGGAGGGATTTTGCAGAAAACAAAGACAAGACTTTGTTTGAGAAAGTGATCGTGCGTGCGTGCATACGAGACAGAGTGTTTGTGGGTTTATGCAGATGTATTTGGAACATGATTTGTAGATTATGTATTGGTCCTCAACATATTATTGACCAATCAGCTTTCTTAAATTCAAAATCGCTCTCGTTGATTGGTGCTACTGCTTAACCCATTCTCTTCAAAAGTTATATAATATATATACAATAATTTGTTTTGTGAGCAGCAGAACGTTTGAAGAAAGTTTAATAATTAAATACCAGAAATAAAATGAAATTATGTGAAATACTATAATGTATAAACACTATAAATAATCATAGCCTAGTTCCCCTAACTCCAAAACAAATCATTTAAATGTAACGGTATGCAGAACAGATCAAGATTGAAAAAAATAAAAAGCTAAAGAAACCAAATCAAAATGAAACTGAAGTAACGTTGGGCTCACGTACATCTCTCATTCAGCACAAATCCAAATGTTTCCATATTCGCAATGTATTTCAATGTTAAACTATTATTTATAATGTAGACTAGGCTTCATGCGCGTTCGTATATTGACGGAAAAAATCATCCTCACATACGCAAAAATGCGCTTGGCATAACAGCAGCCATAGACTGGTAATAACACGGACTCTTTAAATTGATATGTTTGGCTGACTGTATTTTATTTTGATAATGAACAGACTGCGATGGCAAGTTTGAATTGCTAGAATATGTGGTGTGTGTGTGAGGCGCCAGTGTGATAAAACTGCTGACACATTAAATACTCCATTTTTAGTCATACAGATAAGAGTAAGACAACCCGCAAAGTGTTTACTTTTATTTTTGCACACTCACAATAAAAAGAATATTTGTGTTTTTGTAATTAAGCAAACAAACAGGGTGCGTGTTTGATCCGGCAATGTTTCATTTACAAATTAAGCACTGGTTTCAGTGTTCCCTTTTCTTTTTGATGTTATTAAAATTTATGTTTAGATATCCTCATGTTTGAAGACTGCTGTTACATTGTATGTATGTATGTATGCAAGAATACGAAAGAATGTTTCTTCATTCATGATCCAACACATGCAAACTTGATATCATATAGATGAAAGGGGGTGATATAATAGTAACATAAATATGAAAATGCCATTGAATACTACTAAAAAGAGAACAGTAATTGTTTTATAATATAAATGAAAAACATTTCTGTGTACTCATTTAATTTGTGCTTGGATCCTGATAGTGGCTGGTTGGGGCTATATTTATATTAAATAAACTACATTCTCATCACATTAGGAAATGCTTTAAAAGTTTGCAAAACACTCAAAACTATAATTCTTTATATTGTATTTTGAACATTGAGACAACATGTCCTGATGTGTTCAACATGATAATGAAATAGAGTAGAAATGCTGCTCTATTTAATGAGTTACTCTATTATAGAGTTCACCATACAGACACAATGATGCAGTATTACATAAAAACTAAGAGCACATGATAAGAAATACTGTGAGAAATTAGACTCATTAATACTCAAAAGCACACCATGTGACAACAATATGAGAATCTGCAGCTTTCTGTGATTCCATTACACAGAAAAACTTGATCATCTGTTGATCATGACATAAATACATAATATCATCAAAATTACTTCACCACAGTATCAAAGTCTCAGATACACAAAAGTAACAAGAAAAACAACCAAAGAAAAATGAGGCACTCACTTCAGATAATAGGTATAGATCTTTTTTTTCGTCCTCTGAACTGTAGTGTTATACAGCTCTGAAATTTTTCACTTTTACAGAACAAGTTAAACTAGTTTTTTAGATAGAGACATGAGAATCAGAAGAATGACAGCCAGACATGTCACAACACCTGCATTCACTCTGCTCTGGTTTGTTATTTAGAAAGGCTCTTTCTCAGGATACAGTGCTGCACTTTTTACAAAGTAGTTTTTACATGCTTATGCACTTTGGTCATTACATTTAAGATCCGTGCTGGCAAAATGAGTCTGAATGTGCACGGGCTAATTTCCAGTTACAGGCAAAAGAAGTAAAAAATGTTGATTTTGAGGTTTTCACAAAAATGAGTTCATTAAGCCCTCATATAGCGATCCCAATATGGAGCCAGAATGATCTCAATAATAATTTAAAATATTTCACGTGCGCAAAAAAAAAAAAAAAAAAAAAAAATTCACATAAACCAATTCACATGAACAAAATAAGTATATTAACAAAATATGTTTCACAAACGCAAAACACAATTCACACAACTGAAGTTTATTAAATTACCTGAGAATAACTGGATTAATTAACAGACTTTAAAAGATTTTTTATTTTTTTTTTACTATAATTATCTGGGAGGTATTTGACTCAGGCTGACACTCCATTATAGTAGGTGGCGGTAATGCACCTTAACGTTGGATGCCGACCGCCAGTAAAACAACAAACCCTGCTAACACACGACGTAACAGTTACGTAACGTATTGGTAATTTTTGGTAATTTCATGACTTACCAATAGGCAACGTAACCACGACGTCGTATGCACGTAATTCCATTACCATCCCATTACCAACTCACAACGTCGTCAGTACGTCCTCCTAACGTAACAAGATAACCAAGAACGTCCCAGATAGGTACTCTAATCGTAATATATTGGTAACTTCATGACTTACTGGCAACGTAACTGCGACGTCGTATGCACGTAATTTCATTACCATAATTTTTGTACGTTCTTTATATGCTCTCTGATTAGCTACCATAATGCTATTTAAAAAGTGTAATTAAACTTCAGACACAAGATTGAACGTTCTTTAAAGATAAAATGTGTTTCTTTTCACCATGAATAATATAGGAAGTGAAGAAATAGATTGTATAAATAGTTTCAAGTTATGTGTCACTGCACAACCTGCACATCCCATAGATTATTTGTTATTAATATTCGC
>JAFVLL020013193.1:0-45701 GCA_021397915.2 Tor tambroides | reverse complement strand
CTGTTTTCAGTAAAATCCAATAAACATCATTTTCATCAAGATCACAGTTTATGGTCACATTTGATCCCAAATCAGTCAGTAGATCTGACACTGCATACTGACAACAGATTAATACACCTATAAGATATAAAGAAATGAAGAACATGCATCATATTTAAGATTACCTTATTAAAACACTAAGCCTTTAACATAAAACAATTTATGAATAAGTGCATGCAAATACATTCATAACATGTATAAACTCACAGAGCTGAAGCTGAATGACATTCATGCTGTCGTGATTAAAACAGTTCAGAATGAAATCTTTTCTCCGCACAATTGTTAAGATGAAGTCACTGCAGCTCAGAAGCAAAGACAGGAAGAAAAGAACTTCCCATATCAAGTCTACTTAGTCTGACCTTGGTGAATTGGGTGGGAAAAAAACAATTCACAGCCTCTTGAGGGCAGCACAGATCAACTGCAGTATCTTATCTACAGCATCCACGGTTCCTGGTGTTGACCCAACACTGCACATTTTACATGTCTTCTTTACCAACTTATTCAGCTCTGCAGCTCATTAGTAGAGACTCCAAGATCTCTGCTTTGTTTGAAATTGCTTTTGCATAGTTTGTGTTTGCTGTTGTGCAAAGAATCATTTGAAATTTAGCAAACTGACAAGTGAAAGTGGCGTGAGGCCAAGTATGGTTACTCATGCTCGGAATTTGTGCTCTGCATTTAACCCATCCTAGGTACGTACGTGTACACACACACAGAGCAGTGGGCAGCCAATGCTGCGGCGCCCGGGGAGAAGTTGGGGGTTCGGTGCCTTGCTCAAGGGTCTCACCTCAGTCGTGGTATTGAGGGTGGAGAGAGTGCTGGACATTCACTCCCCCCACCTATAATCCCTGCCTGTACCGAGACTCAAACCTGCGACCTTTGGGTTACGAGTCCGACTCTCTAACCATTAGGCCACGACTTCTCCCAACTGGCCGCTACAGCTTCAAACTCCCTGTTGAAAAAAACAGCATATGCTGGTTGGGTAGGTTTTGAAGCATGGATGCTTGTTTGAGCTGGTTTAAACTGGTCCTTAGCTGGTCCAAGCTGGTCTTGAGCAGGAGCTAGTTGCTTAGGACCAGCACATGACCAGGTAAGGACCAGCTTAAATCCATGCTTCAAAACCTACCTAACAGGGCTAGCATGTATAAACCTCCAATAACCAATTTAATAATCAATAATTTTTTTTTATACCTGTATGATGTAATGCTGTAAACAGTGGTTTGGAAAATGGATGAATCATGTATGATTAAGCTGCCGGCGCCATCTTCTGGCGAGACGCGGGAATTCATTCAGCACGACCTTCACGGTGTATTATGGGTATTCTCTAGCTGTTGAATGGTAAAGTCTAGAAGGGATACGTATGGCGCTACTGGGCATGTGCACATCAATACAGCGTAATTTTTCTCACACTGTACAACAATAGTTACTATTTTTTCATTCCTGTAAGGCAGTGGTTTTCAAACCTGTCCTGCAAGCACCCCTGCCCTAACACATTTTGTATGTTTCCCTTTTCAGACACACCTGATTCAGCTCATCAGCTCATTAGTAGAGACTGCAAGACCTGATTTGGGTGTGTCTGACAAGGGAGACATACAAAATGTGCAGGGCAGGGGTGCTTGCAGGACAGGTTTGAAAACCACTGCTGTAAGGGGTAGGTTTAGGGTTGAGGTAGGTGTAGATGTTAATAAAACAATCTAATAGTTATACAATTTATTTCATTGTTCATTTCTGGTCGGAGCTGTATCCCTTCTAGCCACAACCCTGTTGAATGTACATCGGTTGTACGCTCATTATTCCAGGGCGTTTGCCCAATAATACCACTATGGTTGCAGATACGCTATAAATGGCTGTCCCCTCAAATAGTGCCCTATTTAAGAGCATGGGGCAATTTTGGACACAACCCAAGAGCTGAAATGGATGTAGCCTATGAGACACGCAAAGGAGACACGGGCAGTGATGAGGGCCTTCAGGGACGTGCACTGTAAAAAATATTGTTTGGACGCAACAAAAAAAATTAACGCAACAGTTTGCATCAATTTGTTTGAGTTAAGGCAATTTCTTCTGAAATTAAGTTCAACTAATAAACTATATTGTGTTATGTATACTTAGAAAATTGTGTTAAAACTAACAATTATTAAGTTGAATACTCATAAATATTAAGTTGTGCTAACTTGTTTTTTCACATTGTTTTAAATTTGATTCAATCATGGACACTGGTTACAAAAACTACTAAAATATTCTTTTTTGATGAAACAATACTTAATGCTGTCAGGAAACCAATCTTTTAGCATTTTCAGCCAAATGCTTTCTGATTGAAACAGCATATAAGACAATGCACAGTGAGTCTGTTCTCAACCTAAGCAAATGCTCTACTCCTCAGCACAATGGTAATCTCTTAAAAACCACCAACATAACAGAAACACTTTTAAATACCAAAAGAAATAGAACATCAGAACATTAATAAATCTTCTCCCTGTTCTGATCTTGAATAGAAATGCATAAAATATGAGTTTATTTCTACACAATATTCAGTCACATGCAAAGCATGGAAACTCTGAAACGGAACTCTGAAAATGAAGTTGGCGGAGCTAATTACATTGAATTAGTACAACTTAAATAATGTTTTAAACAAACTAACACAGATATTTAAGTTGAAGTTACACACAATATTACATTGATGTAATTATCAACATTAAGATGTCAGGACAACTCATTAAAAAATGTTTGCAACTTAAGATGTGTAATTAAATCAATAAATTGGAATTTTTAACTTGCACCAATACATTAAATTAAGTAGTGGAAACAGATCTACTGAATTATTTTTTAGAGTGTGGGAACCACTGATCTATAGACACAGTGTTTTACTTTACATTTACCTAATATGTTGGGAGCATTTATATATATATATATTATTAATAAGTTGTGACCAAGATGTAAAAAGTGTAAAAGCACAAAAAAGCAAAAATTAAATTAAAAAAAAAACAAAAACATTTTTTGTATACTAGCCAACTTTTTTATATTATAATTTAGTAAATTCATGTAATTTACTTAGTAATTGTTTTAAACTTTCAAAAACCCTAACCCCCAGTTTCACAGACAAGGTTTAAGCTAGTCCCAGACTAAAATGCATGTTTGAGCTGTCTCAACTGAAAATATCTTGCTCTGACATATCTTAAAATAGGTCAGAGTCATTGTTCTGTGTCAAGATGCACACCTTAATGTTTTCTTCCGAGGCATTTTTGTAAAAGTTGCTTAAATATCTTAATTTAACTAAGGCTTAGTCCTGGCTTAAGCTAAACCCCGTTTGTGAAATCGGGCCTAAAAGTGTTTGTTTTCTTGTTTAAATAATACTGTGAATACCAGATTTCCAGTGTGACCTTGCTCAGGTCTCATCAGTTGTTTGTCTGAGTCACTTCGGTTGAATATAGCACTGTTCATTTCAGTATTTTTAATGCTCTGGTTTTTTTTTTTTTTGTTTTTTTTGCTGGTTTTGCATGCTCTCTCTCTCATGCTAATACCTCCCCACACACCAAACTGCCGCCCCCTGCCCTAGATTCACTGAAGCTGCTTTGACAGTTACAAGACAATTGTCAGATGCTCTTGTATTAATTGTGTGTCTACAGTATTTACAGTAACAAAGACCATCATCTGGTGCATACTGTAAATGTAATGTAACCATATATTGTATAATTCAGTGTAGCAATATTTTATTGGCTATATACACGTGTGTTTACATCAGAAAGTTTTGACCTGGTTTCACATGCCATTATATTAACTTCATGCTCTTCTCTAGAAGGTGAAGTTGTTCATCTTGAGACAGCTTTAAGCTTCAGGAAAAAAAAACTTGCTCAAATTATGATTCCACAACACATCAGTTTCACAGATTAATCACTGATTTACTAATTTACTGATTTTACTAAAGCACTATTTTACAGTTATTGTTGATGTTGTTCCAGACTGTATGTTTGACCAGATAAATATAATTATACATGAAGGATTTTGCATTTGCTTAGACTAGTTCATAGTTTAAATGACTGAAAATCTTTCTCAATCTACATCTAGTGTAGTATCAGTTAGTCGAGGTAGAACAGAAAGTCTAAGTGATAACAGGAAATATATATATATATATATATATATATATTTCAAAAACAAGTTTCTTACACACAACTCAAATTATCAACCTGAAAAGCATATTTTATTAGAAATGTAACAGTTACATTTTTTTTACATTGTAACATGATAATTTTAATTGTAAATGTCATTTTAATCAGTAATACAATGATGTGATATTTTGCACATTTGATGGTAATGATTTCTCTGCAGTTCCAACCCGATCTCGCGGCAATTCGTACATATTTTATGAGGTGGCTAATTCGTATAAATTTGTACGACCTCACTCGTATGAATTTGTATGATTTTTGCTAAAACGTATGTATTTTACAAGTTCCCCAATCAGGGCCGTCATTTGGGCAGTGCAATTGGTGCGGTCGCACCAGGCCCCGTGGCGAACGGATCAAGGGGGCCCTGCTCCCTACCTCGTGTCAGCTATGGATGGCCTTGTCCCCAATTCGTATGAATTTGTACGAATGACCTACCCGTCACTGGGGTCTAGACAAATCGTACAAAATCACGCGAGTGAGGTCGTATGAATTTGTACAAAATAGCCACCTCGTAAAATACGAACAAATTTGTCGTGACACTTCAGTGTGCTAGTGTTACATCACTGAGATTTGCTATAAACATGGCACATCTCTAGACGAGGTTACACGTGGCTACTTGGTTTCACACCGTGGTCTTGTAGGGGGGCTTAATACTGTAAAGAGTACTGTGAAGGTTTAGCTGGAGGGCCCTTGCGAAACTGGAAGTAGGCCGCTGCTTGTAAGATGGGTGGGAAACAGGGGCCGCTCAGATCATAACCACAAGTTCTGTATGTTTGCAAAGACAGACTCACACTTATAGTATATGATTTTCTAAACATGTACCTTGATGTACAGTGTAAATCCAATGCACCTGAATCATAGAAACACTTTCATGTAATACATCAGTGTGTGAAACTTGATTTTTATGTAGGTTAAACAATAATAGCCAAACTAAATGGAACACATTTTCTATATTAGTTAAAATCCCTATGTTCCATTAATCTATTCTCCAAGCTGCAATATTTACAATACTTCATTTAATGTTTTTCCCTATATTTTCAGCAATTATAGTACCAATATGTAATTTTTTTTTTTTAAACAAAACCTTTAAGAAGGGCCCTATAGATTTATATGAAACAGCTTTGACATTTGGAGTCTAACTGTTTGAGTGAATGTGTTACAGCACTTATCAATATCAAATGATCTGACAGTAAATATGTAGACATAGTACACAAACAGCCAGCAAGCTGCAACGCTGCTTGGTTTCCACTTGAGGTTTAGACAACTGTGAGAACTGAGATAGATAAATGTATAAAGGTACCGGAAAAAAACTGCTCTGAGTCTAAGGTTAAACCTCCACTCTAGACAAAGTTGACATACACTGTTTGTCATTGGCTGTCAACTGACCAAACAAGTGGAACACATTTATGGTTTTGGTTTAGCACTTCAGTTGAGTTTAACCACACTGTATTTTTTTATGCAGTGTGTATCATATAGGCCTATATGCACACATAAAACAACTTCATAAGACTTTTATTAGGTTCGTTTATTATTATTAATTTATTATTTATCATTAATCATGTATTATAAAATGTAGTGTATCTGACAATGATGTGTCTTAGTTTATTGTCATAAACATCAATAGAGTCGTTATTTACAATGATGCTAAAATTGCATTTACTTCTTGTGTTTTTAATTAAAATCCTGTTTACATATTTCTATGTTTATATACTATATATAAATTTAAAAATCATTGTAAACCTAAATGTAAATTTAATGTAGATCTAAAAATAGAATTTGTATTGTTTAATAATGTTCAGAAAATTCAGAAAGATATTTACAAACATTTACAAATATTTTACAAACATTCAGAAAATATTTACAAAGGCAAAATTATACAAATGAATAATACAAATATTATATTATTGTTATTATTATAAAAAGATATCAAGACACCAAATGTTTAATTTAACTATCAAAGATGACTAACATTTTTTATACAGACTGATTTATACAGGCATTAATTAAAGCAATTTAACAATATAAGCAGTTCACTCATACAATGATTAGGAAATATTTCATACATTGTTACCTCTTCAGGGACCAACAGCATGGGAAACTCAACCAAACAGGCTCCACAAAAACAATATCGTTCAACCACAATGTTCACATTCTCACTTTTAAGACCATTCCATTTTGTCAAACATAGTATTCAGAGAGACCAAAGACAGAAAAATATATACTTACAACAACAACTGCTAACAGATGTTTCAACCAGTTTTTTTTGTTTTTGTTTTTTTTAAGACACAGCTATTGCAAAACAAAGGTCTTCAGTTGAGAAAGGAAAAAAAAGCAGGGGTTTCATATGGTTTAATACAAAGGCCTCTACGTATTTTTCATGTATAATATTCTGACATTCATACAACATTTGAACTGTTAAAAAATGAAATAAAAGTTAAACATTCATTAGAAAATGTTCATGCTCTATTAAGAAGAATACACACACACACACACACACACACACACTCACACACACACACACACACACACACACACACATATATATATATATATATATATATATATATATATATATATAAGAGACTTTATTGATATAGAGACTTTAAAAGAGACTAAAGAGAAATACAAACCTACGGCTGTCAATTAACATAATTGATTAATTTCATGATTTCGAGACTTTTACACCTTTTCCCAGAATGAAGCAATAATATTATACATTTTATTACATTCAATCAAATAAAATGTTGTTAATTAATTTAAAAAAGCTTATTTACATCTTTTTTTTCCTTTTTCTTTTTCATGAACCCAGTCTGGTTACTGTTTTGCTGGTTAAATCTGTCTACCAAATAGTTTGTGATTAGACATTTCAGATTTACATTAACATAAAGAAGAAAAAAGAGAATGACTGATACATGTGTTTATGGTTTTGGTGGCTTTAGAGCAGCGTAGGTGCTGTTGATTTGGCTCACCCGAATATTTCTACGGAGCTTGGAAAAATCCACCTCAGCGTACTGAAAAATCAATGAGGACAACAAATGTAGCATTTCAGCAGCAGTTATCTCTGAAGCAAAATAAATGTTATAGGCTAGAAGATACTATGTTTCACATAATTTACTTGTAATTGCTGTGGATCCTGATGCTGTTCTGCAACTTGTGTCGGTTGTAGATCAGCGTTGAGTTGTTGTGTTCGATCTGCAGACCTTCTGTTCCCAAATACAAAAACTTTTAATAGTCCTGTAAAAGGAACAGTGATTTAGTCAGTTTCACTAAATGTTGTATACTGCTTCCTTATAATGATGTGTATATATAAATGTTTATATAAATTTCACATAAATGTGAAAATAACAATGGTAGCCAAAATTTTACATTGACTAATTTAACTTTTACTTTAATAATAAAAAAATCTTTATATTAATATGTTTTACAATGTCTGAAAATAACTCACCAATCAGCAGAATGAGCAGAAGTCCGTTCATCAGAGCAGATATGATGATAATAATCTGCCATTGTGTCTGATTCTGATCAATAAACTCCACCGCTGTATGATTGTGACACTCAGTTAATTGAGTTGATTCTGTAAAGAAAGTTTCCAGTCTGTTAAAGTAACAACTTTTAGTGTTTGTACAATGTCTGTGATTTTGTAAAAGAGGATATACTTATGTTTTTCATAAGTATCTAAAAAACGTAGTACTAAATGTGATCATGTTTTGATCACTGAAGGAGAAATGAACTCACCGGTGAAGTATATTCTGGTGCTGTTGCTGAGTTTTGGAGGTGTTTCTGTGTTCATACAGTAATAAACTCCTAATTCATCTGCAGTCACATTATTAATAACCAGACGATGTTTAAACTGCACTGAATATTTCTTTCTGAATGTTTTATTGTGGTAGAAAGCTGATGTTGTTGTTGAGAATGATTGTAGAATCACTGTTGGAGGATCTGCTGTTTTCAGTAAAATCCAATAAACATCATTTTCATCAAGATCACAGTTTATGGTCACATTTGATCCCAAATCAGTCAGTAGATCTGACACTGCAGCTTGACAACACATTAATACATCTGTAAGATAACAATTAAATAAACATCATGATTAAGACTACCTGCTTTAAATACTGTGATCCTATAAAATAAATGAGAACAAATTAAAACAATTTATGACAAAGCATATGTGAATATATAAATAACATGGAATAAACTCACAGAGCTGAAGCTGAAAGATTCTCATGTTGTTGCAGTGAATAAAACAGCTAGAAATAATGAAACTTTGTTCATCATATAGCAGCTCTGAAGCAGAGAGAGAGAAAAAAAATTCTCCCACATCAGAGGAAGTCAGGTTTGCTCCGACCACATTGTACACATGTTCTTCAACACCTAATGCCCACCACCAACTTTGTTAATCAAGTTAAGTAAATTAATTGTTAAATAAAAACATGACTCACAGAAGATTTTGGCCTGATGTTGCATCAAGCTGGTACTGGTGGCCTCAGTCTTGCATCCTGTCAGCTAAAGCTGGGTCATGTGTGGCAATGAAAGCACAGCTGGCAGAAAGCATGAGGGCTGATTGTTGAGAGCTGTGTGGCTCAGATCAGTCCTGTGACCATGGGCCACATTTGAAATCTATAAATTTATTGTTAGAAAGAGACAAATGTACTGAGAATTATTGATAATTAAATGCAAGACATTTCTAAATTGTTATGACGTCTGTCCTAAAGCCCATTTTAAAACATACAACACACATGTATTATACAACTTAATGTGTATTTTCCCCATCATTAATAGATGAATATTTAAAATGTTTATTTTTTCTACTAGTTAATGTTGTATTCGATTCTGTATTTAATATAATACAATATATATATATATATATATATATATATATATATATATATATATATATATACCATAAAAAGCAAAACAGTGGCACAGTGTCTGAGCGGGTAGATCTTTAAGAAAGTCCCTGGTTTGAGTCCCGGCCGAGTCAGATTTCCTCCTCAGTTCAAAGACATGCAGGACTGGTGAACTGAAGACACTAAAGTACTGGTTGTTTGGACTGGATTACGGCCAGAAAAATATCCTATAGCTGAGAGTTACTGGTTTGAATCAGATGAATTCAAAGTTCACATGAACTCAGTTAATCCATTAGAGCTGATACTGAATCAGATTGAACAGTGAGCAATTCATGTTTGTCAAATGAAGCAAGTGTTGTGTTCTTAAGATACGACAATGTCCTTGTAGATGTTAATGACTCAATCTTTTCTTTCTTATATAGCACATTACATTTCCCAGTGTTTAGGGAATAGTAAGTACTGTATGTATGTATAGATAGATAGATAGATAGTTAATGTTGTAATGTTTAATTCTAATGTTATGTTAAAGACACTAGGGGGCAGGCAAACACAGTGTTAGGAGATTCTTGATAGACGGCAAGCATGAGACTACTACATGAGACTACTATTTTGTTCTTTAATAAATTGTACTGTTCCACAGACACATCTGGACTGGAATTATTATAAAAACATTATAGGCAGCAGAGGAAAATTGCAATTTAAAGATCGTGGTTTGGGTTCAGTGAAGTGAAATGCTGGACATGTGTAATAATAATAATAATAACAATAATAATAATAATAATAATTAATGTAAAACATAAAATAATGGCATAGGGTTACACACCAGCAAACTGAAGGCCTCAAAACTAGTTTGTGCATACTACAAAAACACTCTGCTTTTCACACACAATATATGAAACTGAAGACAAATTTTATAACAATAAAAATGAATATGTATATAAAGTGTGTAAAGGAAAAAAATAAATAAATAAAAAATATGCGCAAAAGAGTTTAATTTAATGAAAACAAAGAAGCACATATGAGATACACAGACCTATTTGCTGATATGCCAATAAACTTTTGATGAATACAGGATATATATATATATACATACAGTCAGGTCCATAACTATTGGGACATCGACACAATTCTAACATTTTTGGCTCTATACACCACCACAATGGATTTCAAATGAAACGAACAAGATGTGCTTTAACTGCAGACTGTCAGCTTTAATTTAGAATTTTATCAAATCAGGTGAACGGTGTAGGAATTACAACAGTTTGCATATGTGCCTCCCACTTGTTAAGGGACCAAAAGTAATGGGACAGTTGGCTTCTCAGATGTTCCATGGCCAGATGTGTGTTATTCCCTCATTATCCCAATTACAATGAGCAGATAAAAGGTTCAGAGTTCATTTCAAGTGTGCTATTTGCATTTGGAATCTGTTGCTGTCAACTATCAAGATGAGATCCAAAGAGCTGTCACTATCAGTGAAGCAAGTATCATTAGGCTGAAAAAACAAAAACAAATACATCAGAGAGATAGCAAAAACATTAGCGTGGCCAAAACAACTGTTTGATTCTTAAAAAGAAGGAAGCACCGGTGAGCTCAGCAACACCAAAAGATCCGGAAGACCAAAGCAACTCTGTTCCTTCACAACAGTTGGCCAGATCAAGAACACTCTCCAGGAGGTAGGTGTATGTGTGTCAAAGTCAACAATCAAGAGAAGACTTCACCAGAGTGAATACAGAGGGTTCACCACAAGATGTAAACCATTGGTGAGCCTCAAAAACAGGAAGGCCAGAAACGACATCTAAAGCCTTCACAGTTCTGGAACAGCATCCTATGGACAGATGAGACCAAGATCAACTTGTACCAGAGTGATGGGAAGAGAAGAGTATGGAGAAGGAAAGGAACTGCTCATGATCCTAAGCATACCACCTCATCAGTGAAGCATGGTGGTGGTAGTGTCATGGCGTGGGCATGTATGGCTGCCAGTGGAACTGGTTCTCTTGTATTTATTGATGATGTGACTGCTGACAAAAGCAGCAGAATGAATTCTGAAGTGTTTGGGACGTATTATCTGCTCATATTCAGCCAAATGCTTCAGAACTCATTGGACGACGCTTCACAGTGCAGATGGACAATGACCCAAAGCATACTGCAAAAGCAGCAAAGAGTTTTTGAAGGAAAGAAGTGGACTGTTATGCAATGGCCAAGTCAATCACCAGACCTGAATCCGATTGGCATGCATTTCACTTGCTGAAGACAAAACTGAAGGGAAAATGCCCCAAGAACAAGCAGGAACTGAAGACGGTTGCAGTAGAGGCCTGGCAGAGCATCACCAGGACAGGCAAAAAGCGTCTGGTGATGTCTATGCGTTCCAGACTTCAGGCTGTAATTGACTGCAAAGGATTTGCAACCAAGTATTAAAAAGTGAAAGTTTGATTTATGATTATTATTCTGTCCCATTACTTTTGGTCCCTTAACAAGTGGGAGGCACATATGCAAACTGTTGTAATTCCTACACCGTTCACCTGATTTGGATGTAAATACCCTCAAATTAAAGCTGACAGTCTGCAGTTAAAGCACATCTTGTTTGTTTCATTTGAAATCCATTGTGGTGGTGTATAGAGCCAAAAATGTTAGAATTGTGTCGATGTCCCAATATTTATGGACCTGACTGTATATATGCACTGATCTACAATAGAGAAGTCATTTTAAAGATCAGTGGTTTTATATTTAAATTTCATTTTAAATTCCCTCATAAATGCCTATATGTATAACTGGAAGTTTTGCATTCTTGTCAAGCTTTTACAGTGACTAAAATCACAGCATGACAGTACATTAAAAACTCAATGACAGCAGGAATATGTAAGGAAAAACACATTTGTGTTTGAATGGTATTAGTGTTCATTTATTAATTAAAAACTTCAGAACGTTTAAATTATGTTATGTTATAAATGTTATTATAAAAGTAATGCTAGCTGGCAAAAAAACAAAACACTGTGCCTGCCCTCTCACCTGCTCATCCGGTTTTTGGGAACTCAAGTTAGTTATGTCTTTCCTCCCATCAGGCAGTCAGAGGATTTTACTCTGTGTCTCTTCACAATAATCAGTCTATCAGCATTACAACAAGAGAGAGGAACTATGAGACAGATCTGGTTTGAGTCCAGATATGACATGAAAAAAAAATCATAGAGGTAACTTCTTATTGTAAAAAAAAGTCAACTGTTTGTTTGTTTATTCTATTCTATTTTTTGTTATTCCATTTTGTTAAACAAAATTTGAAAGTCAAATTCATGGAAAAGCCTGACTGTATTTCCTTTTGGTTTCTCTTCAGCTCATGAATGAGCTCATTCAGCTCATGTCACTGGAAGCTCTGTGATCTTGTCCTGCTCTTAAATTAAAGACACAATGACAGCAGGAATATATGAAACCTTCAGAGAAATGTTTCTCTTGAGAATCAGGATCCAGCACATGTTTTCCCAGAGGATCACTGGTCGATGAAAGGAAGCTTCAGTCTCCTATATTCATGTAAGTCACTGATTAAACAGCCATTTTTTTTTTCATTCGTTGCTTCTCTTTTTATCAAAATGAGACAGACTGAGTAACATTCAATGACTCTGTTTTATAATTTACAAAATCAAAAATTACATTTTCACAAGTCAAAGCCAAAATCAAGAATCGTATCAAAAGAAAAAAAAAAAAAAAGAAAATTTAAAAATGTGTATTTTTCCACAGGTAATATATTTATAATACCAAATGTAAATCTTCAGTTTGGAGATCGTAGAAGGACTAATTAATATCAAAGAGTTAAAAAATAAACCTCTGATAATCTATTTTTTATTATTATAATGTTATGAATATATTATATACTGTATCTTTAAATAATTGAATAAAATATTTAATAACTTATCACAGTTGATTTTTTTAGTACAGCATATGTCAGTTTAGAAAGCAAAGTTCTACCCTTGGCAATTTATTAATATGTAATATTAAAAGCCTGATGCCTGAGAAAATTGTGATTTCTACTTGACAGAAGTTACCATTTAAAGAAGTTTTCTGAATCACTTTGATGAAAAATGGACTAAAACAAAATTTTTCTTCTGAAATCAAATGTGTAAATTTAAATTATGCAACATCAATATAAGAAATGAGCCTGACAAATATGATGGGATCTATAGCATTTGTACATTCTTAAAACATTAAAAACGAAGGCTTAAATTCTGTAATTGTTCTTAAGAAGACATACTGGTAGAGGCCTTTCTTTCACAATACTTGCAAAAGGAAAGGATTTAATTGTTTTACAAAGCATAGAATTCAGAAGACAAACCAACCACTGATGAAACTTTTATGATTAATGGCTTCAGTAATGTCCTCAAAACAAGGAGACAGGTCACATGTCTGTTTATCCCTTTTATTTTACAACTGATTAAAAGAGGAACTATACAGACTATAAACTACAAAAGAACAAATTCTGTAGATAACAGTGGATTAAAGACTTTAGGGCATTAGGAATCACAGTCCTGCTTCAAATGTACCTCAGGTGTTATTCAAAATGAAATGTTAAACAGAGGCCTCTACAAGGAAATGTTGGTCAAGATGAAAGGATACTATTGAAAGTCTTTTCCAAATGCACATTTTGTGTTTTATTATGCAGATCAAATAAATCTCATATTACCACAGGTATTACCACAGTTCAGTACTTATTTCATTTAAATTACATTATTTTTTTGTATATATATATATATATATATATATATAATGTATGTATATATATTACCAGAAACATATGAAAACAAAGAATACCTAATAAGATTAATTTGTCCAAGTCATTTATTGTCTTAATAAATTTCAACTTATCAGTAGAAGACAAATGCTTCTTTTCACATTAAGCACAACATGCATTTTTATGGACAGACATATTATAACTTTCCAAAAAATCCAGAACGATTCCAGAAAACCAGACTGGAGTAGAGCAGATGAAGCAAATAAAGATCTACTCATTTTGTGAAGTAGCTGATTGTGTTCTTCAGCCTACAGAGCACCGATCTCAAAAATGAGCATCTTATCATGTGCTTATTAGGGCTGCAACAAAGGATTATTTTGATAATCGATTAATCTAACGATTATTAGAACGATTAATTGACTATTTCACCCTGATTAATCAGTAGACTTTGATTATTCAGCTTTTGCAATTAGTTAAAATATTAAGTTATACATATTCTAACATAAATAAAGGTCACTTCAGCTTTAGAAAAGCATATTGTGTAATTACAATTATTATACAATTAACTGGTAACACTTTACAATAAGATTCATTAGTTAACATGAACTAAGAAGGAACAATACTTCTACAGCATTTGTTAATCTTAATGTTAATTTCTGAATTTACTAATGCATTAAAATCACAAGTTGTTTTTTTAACATTGATAAATGCACTGTGAGCTAACATGAACAAACAATAAACTGTATTTTTATTAACCAACATTAACAAAGATTAATAGTTAAATGTAATAAATGCATTGTTCATTCATGTTAATTAATACATTAACTATTAATGTTAACAAATGATACCTCATTGTAAAGTGTTACCAGTTCATTATACAAGGGTCAAAGACGAAAAAGGGTTTAAGCATAATAACAATGAGTACAATTAAAGCAGTATTACACTCATTGTTATTATGCTTAAACCCTTTTTCGTCTTTGACCAAGTCATTTATTGAATTAAACAATTACAGTTTTGTTTTTGTTTGTCAGAGCACAAAATAAATATCACAAATTTTTCCATGATTTACAGAAGACACCCACTAAAATATCATTTAGTGTAACAGACTTGTCAGGCATATTTACAACAAAACTCTATTTATGACATATTAAAAGACTAATTACTTTCACCCCAAATACTAATTAGTTGTAATTTTACATTTTTAAAATGTGCCACTATCCTAGGTTTTGCCTATTTGTCAGTAAGAATTTTTTACTCATTTAAAACACAATAAAATTTAATATGCTCCCTTATTCTTTTATATATTTTGATATGCACAAGTCAAAATAAGCATGTTGTTTGATTTTTTTTTACATAAATATTGTGTTATACTGAATGACAATGTAACATTATTTCAACCAAATTTTGACATTTTATTCTCCAAAAACATATTTAATCCCTTAAAAGTAGACACTTTACTTACATTTAATATGCTTTCTATGGACATAAAATCATTTTTGTACATTTCTTTTGATGCAGACATCTTTACGTCTCTGACCCACAAATAGATGTATTTGGCACACAAAATGAGATGACAGAGACACTCACTCACCATTTAATTAGCTACATGAAAAAGTAACTGAATGACACATTATTCTGCCTAACATCTCCTTTTGTAAGTCATATGGATAAGAAACAAAATAAAGGTAAGTGATACGACGCTTTGGATAAAGTATTTTATTCACAACATAATGTCTTAAAATACCTTATAGGGTTATGATAACCAAAACAGTCCTGAGCTAGATCAAGCTTTGATATCTGTAAACTAAACTGTCACTTTAAATTATTTTTTCCCACTAATAAAAAATATTTTATCATTAGCTAGCTCCACACTGGAGAGCAGCTTTATAACAGAAAATCAAATTGTAATTCCTACTGAAAGCAACACTGACTCTGGTTTTTCATGTTTAAAACCGTAAAGCTGCTTGAATTAAGGCTATCTACTGCATAAAGTACTATATAAATAAACATGATGTGACCGGACTTTACTGGAGTACTGTACTGCAGAGCTCATGCAAACATCCACATGATCGTTGTAATCAGATGCATTTTTAACTACTGCTTTCACACTGTTGTCAGTTTTTGTTGTGTTTATTTCGTTACTGAGAGGAAAGCGCGCAATATATATTTACATATTCATCCAAACGCCGCTCACGTTCGGACGCATTTTCTCTGAAGCGCTCTCTGTGTCTTATTCTCTTAAATTATATCCAGGAGGGCTGAACTACAGCGCCACAGTGGTCAACCCGCAGTATTGCAGGCTCTTACAATAGGTCATGAGATCAAACGACTACTCGACAACAAAAATATTTGTCGACAATTTTTTGTTGTCGATAATGTCGACTAATCGTTGCAGCACTAGTGCTTATAATGAATTAGATTTGGTAAATGATTCGCAATTCTAATATTAACAAATATACAAATGTATAAGAAACACAAAATACATTTAATATTAGCAAATGCAACAGGAAGAAAGATCACTTGTGAATTAAGGCAGTAACAATTTAAGGTCTTTAACATGAAACACCTTTAACAAAAAATGTTCCAGTGTTTCAAGATCTCATTCTGTTATACAATAAGAGCAATGCAGTGCAAAACAGCAATAATGTAACAGCCCAAACAGTGTCTTCTGCACCAGAGAGAACCAATGAAAGCTGTAACAATTTAGCGAAATGTAAAAAAAAAAAGTAATTTAAAATGATTCAACTTCTTGACCTGTTTATGTCATTTGTGTCGCTGTTCTTTTTTCACCTGTGACAGAGGAGACTGGGGCACCATAGAATTGAATCCCTTTTCTAAGATACAGTATTACACCGACTATAAGCACTATTAATAGTATAGCTATTAGAATGTAAACCCAGACCAAAGATGGTAATGATTTCTCCACATTGTCTACTTCAGTTTCTTCTTCTTTGCTGGTTTTGTTTCTTTTTCCTGTTGATTCTGCAAGAAAACAGTAAAGAAACAACAACATCACTGCACTTTTTGTGATAAAAACAACAGATCTGTCTATGATGTCTATCAGCAGAATTCAGGCTGGAACATCACTAGTGAATTTTATAAAATTAAAAACATCACATATTCATCATCCAGTTTTACACACCTTTGATGGTCAGCTGTACAGTCATGAGTTCAGATGAGGGTGTGATGAGGCAGGTGTATTTTCCTGCATCACTGTGAGTGATACTGTTGAGTTTGATGGAGAAGTTTCCTCTCAGATACTCACCAGGGAAAGTTTCGGTTCTGTTCTTGTACTCTGGGTCCTGTAACACTACTGAATTTTTGACAATTATGTCACACACAATCTTGCTGCCATTGTGTCTCCAGTGCACATTAATGTCTTGAAGTTTAAGATCATCTTCAGTTGAAGAACACGGCAGGACAACAGAACCACCAACAAAACCCTCTACTGTGACCTGCAGAGAGACTGAAATCACACAAACTGTAAACACACACGCTGTGTCCGAAACCGCTCCCTATCCACTATATAGTGCACTATATCGGGTGTCAGCCATTTTGTAGTGCTGTCCGAATTCTGAGTGAACGACTTCATTCCCTACATTCGTTCACTACTTTTTACCCACAGTGCATTCTGATTTTGAGTGTACAACCGACGTACACTCGCTGAAGCACTATTTCCCACAATCCAATGCGGAGAACCGACGAGCTGGAAGAGAGAGCGGGAGCGAGCGAGTTTGAATGAGAGATGCCGTTTAATTTACAAAAATGATGATAATTTGGTGGATATTTAAAAATGTTCGTTGGTAGCGTATTCATTCTGATGTCAAATTAACGGTCGCCTGAGGGCGCTCTATGGCCAGTGTCATCTTATCTGAGTGCAAAATGCTGCTCGGGAGAGTTTCAAGATACTACAAACAATAAATACATAAAATTATAAACATATGTTAATGTGAGTTTATTTTTGTTGACAGTATTTTAATAGTATTTAATGATTATGAACATATAAGCATTACAAAACAAATTAATAATATACCATCAATGAAACCACAAAGCTGATTACAATATAAAGTCATTTTAAGTGTTATTGCTATTAATATTATTTTCTAAAATGAGGTACATGTAATATAAAAGTACATATGTGATGAAGATGTTTTTGCAACAGCCAAGTCTCACGCGCAGTGTACACGTCACCGTCCGAATCCGTTCGTTCACTCCTTCTGATATAGTCCACTCAACTGCCATACACTATATAGGGATTAGTGAATGAGTGAGCGATTTCAGACACAGCTACAGTCTGACGTTCATTGTGGCATATTTGTTTGTTTTAAAGGGGTCATATGATGTGATTTCAAGTTTTCCTTTCTCTTTGGAGTGTTACAAGCTGTTCGTTTATAGATAAGATCCCTGAAGTTGCAAAGACTAAAGTCTCAAAACCAAAGAGATATTCTTTATCAAAGTTAAGACTCTGCCACGCCCTCCTAAAACGGCTTATTCAGACACGCCCCCACATGTCTACGTCACGATGTGGAAATATTTGCCTAATGCCGCCCAAATGTGCACGCAAAGAAAGAAGGCGTGGTTTCAGTAAACGCAGTAGTGTTGATGCAGCCATGACAGGGAGACACTGTGTATTTCTAGGCGAAAGCAAAAGCACTTTATTTGGCCTTCCGAAAGTAGATGCATTTAGGAATCATTAAGATTACTTACAACAGAACAGCAACGCATTTTATGGACGACCGTTTCGTGAACCTAGGAGAGGAGGTAATTCTGACTTTGCTATGACAATCTGGCGCTTCTGAATCAGCGACTTTGTGTTTTGTTATTAGTTTAAGTATTTGCTACTGACTGTTCAAATGCTGAGTTTTGCGCGTTGTGTGTGTGTGTTTGTGTGCACGCGTGCACGTGTGTGTGTGACAGAGAGAGATAGACAGGGTCACATCTCAGCACATCAGCTATCTTAATTGCTGTGTGTGTGTGTGTGTGTGTGTGAGAGAGAGAGAGAGAGCGAGCGAGAGAGGGGGTCACATCACAGCGGAGAGTACAGCCCGTCAGAAATCGTCTTAATCGCGGCTTGTGTGCAAACACATACGAGCATCATCACTGTGTCTGTCACGCAACTCTGTTCCCCTTTTGGGCTTGAACTGATGGTAAAACTAAGTACATTATTAACTGTCTTTACATTTATTTTGAAAGATGAAGCTCGCGATTATGGTAAGGGCCGTTACATTTCTGACGAGTGCTTGTGGTGTTCGGCCAATCACAATGCACTGCGCCAGTTGGCCAATCAGAGCAGACTGCGCTTGTCGGAAGGAGGGACTTTGTAGAAAACTAAGCCTTTGAGAGAGGCAGGGCATAGAGGACCTACAAAAATGTACAGTATTTGAAAAATAATGTGTTTTTTGAACATTAAAGCATGTCAACATATTCTGTTACACCAAATACACAAAATAATGATCTTTAAAAAAAGCATCACATGACCCCTTTAATGTCACCAGATTCTTTGGCTATTTTCACATTTCCCCAAAAAACATACTTTAGTTATTAAAATTCTAAATACAAACTAAAGATATTTAAGACACATGTTCCCTAAAACTTCTAAAACTAAACTGGTATTAACTTGATTAAAAATCTCTTCAAAGGAATCAACTGAATATCGTGTGTCATTCAAATGTGTTGTTCAGTTGCTTACCTTTGTTAATCAGCACTGCAAACACACAGATGAAGTACAAACTGCAGAAACAGAACAAATCATTTACATTAACTTCCTGTAGCTCAATCAGATCATCACACTAGCAACAGGCTTGTTTGAGATGATCACATGATCAACACGAGGTGCATGCTGGTTAGAAATGCATTCTGAGTTGATGTTGTGCTCAAATACTCTTGTGAGAGCCAGATGGTGGGGTCTTTAGAGGCTGTTTATGTTTACCAGCTGCACAAACTAAAAGCATGATGGGAAATGCTGACGATACAACACATATCAGCTTAGAACAATAATGAGGTTTGGTTTTGTAAAACATGTTAGTAACTCTAAATAGTCTACTGTTGTGTACATCCAAGACGAGGCATTTGGCATAAAAAAATTCTGAATTTACATATATTTCTATTTTGACAATCCTTTTAATTAGATATCAATTTATTTATCTCTCTCTCTCTCTTTAAATATAAATTCACTACAATTATGTAGTGAAATTCAGATTAATGTTGAAATTCAAAACACTGTTCAACTAGCTTTAACAACTACATTAGAAAATGTTTCCATTTATTTCCCCTAATAATACATTGGATGTTGCATCCTCATCCTCTACATGCTAAATTCGTCTCTAAATGTGTTATAATTTAGGAGTTTAATTTAGAGAGTTTTCTCAAGCGTGGCATCTTCATCTTATCTCACTAGTAAAAGTTTAAGACCCTGAATGTGCCGTAAGATTTGACAAAACAAACTATCAAATAAAAAATAACTTTACATGCACTGGGACACAAAAGACTGCTAATGCTAATTGCTAATGACTAAATTGGAATAGTTAGGCCTATTTTTCTACAGATACACATGCAAACTGTTAACGAATCCATGTTTAATGTATTAATGACATCCAAATGGTTTTGCCGTTAATTCTATCTTAATAAAGCGGGTGGTGATAAAAACAAACTAGGCCAAACCCAAATCCGAAAGTACGTAAAAGACCTGGTGTTTTTTCGCGAATCGCTGCAGTTCCGAAGTGAAATATGTCAGAAGAACGGCACGTTTGTGCAGGATTTCATCAAATAAAGTTAAAAAAACATACCAGATGATCATGGTTTCTCTATGGTAATGAATATATATTGTATATAATATTTCTGAAAAACTAGTTCGTCTGACTACCGTAAGTATCACGGGACTTCTTACATTTCCGGGGGTTTAGCGGAAGTTGTCATAGAGTATAGAAACTGATGCTGCGTCCCAGTGTGCGTATTATTGTTACATACGTCTTAGAAATGGTGCTTTGCATGTAATGTCACCTCTTTGTGCATACTTTTATATTATTTTATATTATATTTATATATTTTCTGTACTTTTATCTTTGGTGCCTTGGCATTAATAATAAAAAAAAAGTCCCAATGTGTGTACTTATACTACGCCCTTAAAGTATGTACTCTTTTGGTGAAGAAAAAGTACACACTTTTGAGTGTAGTAGAAGTGTAGGCAAGCTTTGGGACGTACTATCACGTCACACAACTGCGTCTTTAACGGACCGATCTGTCGCATCTGTTACACGCACCCTGTCACTGTAAACTGGCTTGTTAATCATCTTGTCACAGTTAACATCCTCCACATATCATTTAATTTAACTTCCTACCGTATTATTAGAGAGAAAAGAAGTAGCTCGTTGATCTGCCAGTCGCGGGTCTTTCATGCAGAGAACTCTGCTCATATCTTCTGCATAATCATGGATTTAAAAGTTAACAACCAAATGAATGTTTATAAAAGTTCACATTGCTGTTGCAGATGAAAAATAACAGGGATAACAATAAATAAATATTTTTTTTACCAGGTTAAATGTTGATTAGTAATAACTCAAACCCCTTTTTGCAAATCCCAACCGTCGATCGCGCGAATCCGCTACGTTTGTAGTTTTTCTAACGCGTTTTATACGTGTTTGTAGTTCTAGACCGAATCCTTCGCCAAAGCGCAATGGATTGTGGGCAATTTTAGCCATTAGAGTGTGCACGGATCCGCATGCAAAGTCTCTTTAAGACAAGTCATGTCACTCAGCGGCCATCTTTGAAACGCCTCTCGGGCATCCAAGAGCAGCTCCTATCATTTTGTATGGGGAAATATCAAATTCTCCAAAACTGTTCACTAAGCTTATGATTAAATTTCATATTTGAAATTACCAATAAAATCAGACAACAACTTTGTCATAAATGTTGTTTCTTTTGCTTAAATAGCGTTATAAAAAGCTTATTTCTTAGGCTAGATCAGCCAGTGCGCATGTGCAGTCCTGAGCTTGCGTCTCAGAGCGCTGACTGTTTCTATAGCAACCGGGACTTCTAGTGACGCGCTGACTTTACTGATTAAGGATTGGCTCTTTCATTTAGAAGGCGGGGCTTCCTGCGATTGAGCCGCCATATTAAAGGTGTCATAGGTGATTGTCTTCAGAAACATTTTTTGTTATTCTGGTTGAAAGTCTCTTCACATCCTGATAGCAATCATTAAGTTAAGTGGTCTAAATGTATTTATCTGTATTTATATATTCTGTGGAAGGTGTAGGACCAATAAATGTTCGTCCAATCAAAACGCTCGGTCCGAGCAATGGAGGAAGAAATAGAAGTAACAAGGTCCAAAAATAAAGACCTAATTTTGTGATTGGATTTTTTAACAGAGAAACAAACAGAACCAACCACAGTGGACTCAGGAGTGGGAGGACAAACAGAAATCAATGAGCCACTGTTATTATTTCTAAAGAGCATACAAATTTCCAAAGAGATGGCCTTTAAAACTGTATTAAATTCTTTTCTAGAAACAGGAAAATTATATCTTAAAATAAAATCAGAATAATTAAACAAATTGCCATCATTGTCAAACAAATGGTTCACTAACAACACTCCAGATTCTGTGTTTCCTCTGCATTGCAAAGATGAATTTTGTTGATAATGATTTTATTTGTTTGGTAAAAGCCCCAAATATCTTATTATTTGACTTTATTGATTAAACGAATTTGAGCAAAATATAATGCACACTTTATAGAAAAAAATACTTTATAAAGGTAAAAATCACTGTAAACTTGTTGGAAAAGATTAATTTCTGTCACTGCTGTGAACTGACCACTCAGAATATGAAGAATATCAAAAACTTCAGGAGACAGCTGTCCAAGGCAGTCCTGCAGCGCAACACACTCAGCAAAATATTGCCTCGAGATAATTTTTTTTGTCTATATCGCACATCCCTAGGCTAGATATTTAATTCTTCTTTGCTTAGTGATTGTTTGGTGCACATAATTCACAGATCATCGTAAAATAAGCTTTTATCTTAGAATTAGGTTCTCTCAACGATAATGAGGACCAAAAAATCTGAATCATTTTATAAGGTTTTATTTATTTAATTTTATTTATTTATTTTTGAAGGGGGGGGGGTCTGGTTAGGGGCACCCCCCAAGAGCTTTGACACAATTCGAACACTATATAATACATACAATACAAAATTTTTTGGATTAATAACTGAACTGAAGACAAATATTAACGACAAAAATGCAAAATGCAAATACGAGACAAATTATACCAGGTCTTTTTTCACGAATCACAAAATGTATGGGAAATAGGATGCGTTTTGTGTAAAGGTATAAGAATACTTTTTGTGTGCAAAGAAAACAAAAATAATGATTTTTTTTCAACAATTTCTTGTTATTATCTTCCATAATTCTTTGACACTTGTTCATGATATTACCATGATGCATGTGTGTGATTTATTTGTATATCATGTTATGCTTGTTAATATTAAAATTGCACATTATTTACCAAATCTGATTCATTAATTTCCTGTGACACATCATCTATATTAATTATTTTGATGAACACTATGGTCTTTCGATTTGGGTCAGTCATGGGGCTCTTTGTAAGAAGGTAATTATGAAAAGAAACAGATAAACAACAAAGTGTGCCAAAGATTTCAGTTTGATTTAAACAAGCTTCAATGAAACACACACACAACCAAACCTATGAACCAAATGCCTATGAACAAATATGAATGAAATTTGAATGGCAAATTCATGAACAGATTGTATGTTTGACCCTTTTGTTTCTCTCTTTCAGTTTCTCTGCAAGTCAAACTGGGGATGTCACAGGAAGACCTGCATTCTTCTCATGTTCAACTGTGACGATAAGATTGACTCTTGAAAAATGCTGTAAAGTGAGAATGGGATTAAAAATAAAACCATAACAGATTAAGTTTTTTTTTTTTCAGTTTGGTGAAACATGCACAGACAGTAACGTGCTTACATGAAGTAGGACAGAAGCCAAGTGTCATAATGAATAAATATGACAGTATCAATTATCTTCAGTGTTCACTGGAATAACTGAAGTGTTAAATGTCATGATGAAGTGTTTATAGTCTTAAATGTCTCTTGAGTTTGGTGATTGATCTGTAGGCAGTAAGGAGGTGTTGTGGGTCTAGAGAGCCTCTAGTGGTGAAGTTTGGTGTAGGTTTAAGGTGGGACAGTGATTGAAGGAGGGTGGGTTAGTTGTTCTCTCTAAACAAATGAACCTGAACTCTATTTAATTTGAGTTGTTCATCTCTGTTAACCTCAGTTACACTGTATGAGTAGTCTATATGTAAAAAAAAATAATAAAAAAAAAAAATCAAAAAGTAATGAAGAGCAATTACTTAAATTATTTCATAGCATTTAAAAAAAAAAAAAAAAAAAAAAAAGAGTACCCTAAGCTAAAGCACATGAAATGATATTAAATGACATGTAATAAACTCATGCAGAACTGAAGCTGTTTGATTCTTGTGCTGTTATCTTGGTCTAAAATCTATGTTAATCTAGTTATCTAGATATCTATGTATCTAGTTAATATGTTTTTCAAATAAAGGAACAGCTGGAAGTAAATCCTCTATGTTCATTATGGTCATAATTGATTCAGAAATAACATTTACAAACTATCTTGCATGTACTCATGATGACACGTTGTTCAGTAAGAGAGAAGCTGTTTGAGACCTATAGATCCTTTCACAATGATACTAAATGTCATCTCATTTGTGCTTTAAAATCCAGATTCCATGAATAAATCGTTTTTAAATAAACTGGAACTTCCGGTGTGAGCCACGTGCTTTTCTATCTCCACTCATCAAGAACAAGTACAGAGAAGTCAAGACAGACAGATAAACCTTTACATACAAAGACCAGGTGTTAGTATTTAACAACAGTTTTGACAGTTGCAGTTAATTAAGTGTTGGACATTAAAAGCAATATAAACTTGTGCAAAGGGGCTATACATGCATTTAAACACTCGTCAAGCCATTATTACAGCCTTACTTGAGGGTGCCTGGCTCTGACCACATTGTACACAAATTTTTCAACACCTAATGCCCACACCTAATGGGCCCTCTGATCTTGGCCTAGTGGTGCAAAAACGGGGTATGCAGTATATGCAGTGCATAGTGGCGCCGCACATAAGAGAGCACCATTTTGCCAAAATCATTTCGTGAAAATCTTCTTTAATAAAACATTATAAATAGTCTAATGCTTTGCCCCACCCCTGAACTTCACCTTTGATAGACCTCAAGATAGGGCCGCATACTTGTGAGCGGAGAAAGAAAAGCACGTGGCTCAAGTCCGAAATTTGCGTACTTGGTATTAAGAAACACGTGCAGACCTAACGTTACGTCACCAGACCATTTGCCTAATCTTCTCGGTAGTTTAGACCGCGATGGAAACGCAGACAGCAACAGGTCTGGGGGAAAAAAGTTCCTGGGACATATTGTTCCAGGTAATTTCGGTGGAAAAGTGGCTTATGTTTCACAGAACTAATCGTTACCTGGGTTGCACTACGTATATGGGGCGGCTCTATCAAAATAGGGGTGAGGCCCTTTTGGTGTAGGGGCGTGTTTGTTTTGGTGATTTCAAATATCAACATTGGCTTCCAGAAATCACTTACCCTGCCTTTAATATTAAAACTGCTTATCATTTACCAAATCTGATTGACTAATTTCATACAACACATCATTCAAATTAATTTTTAGGGTATTTATAAGACTCTTTTGATCTGGGTCAGTCACTACATAGGGATCCTTGTAATGAGGCTCTTGATGGCTCTTGGGGGCCCCATCTGTATCTCAGCAGCAGAAGTTGGTGGAGAAATGTGTGTGGACTCTTTTGACTTCTAACAGTGTTTATATCTCCATCATCCTGATGCCGAGTGTCGCCATAGTAACACCACGCCTTAGTGAATGTAAAACATCAAACAATGGCATCAAGTGACACACAGCTATAAATTTAACAACCAGACAGAGCACTAAATAAACATATCATATTGCATTGTATCCATACAATATAAAACACAATAGAACAATGCTAAAATACAGGGCTGGACAGCTTTGGTCCTGGAGGGCTGGTGTCCTGCAGAGTTCAGCTCCAACCCTAATCGAACACACCTGAACAAGATAATCAGTGTTAGCTATAATACATACAGTACATGCCAGGTATTTGTTGAATGAATAACTGAACTGAAGACAAATATTAATGACAAAAAAAGCACACAAAATATTAATTTGACTGTTGTGTTATCAGGATTTAATAAATCAGATCAAGCAATAACGTTCTGCAGTAATGTTCTTGCTAAAATGTTCTGTGGTTGCTAAACTATTTTACTAATAAAATCACCAGAGCTGTACTGACAAGTTGCACTGTTGTAAGGGAGAGAGAAAGAGCAAGAGAAAGAGTGTGTCAAACGCAAATACAAGCACGCAAACTATGTGAGGTGTTTTTGCACGGATCATAGCAGTTTCAAAGTGAAACGTGTGGGAAGTATGGCATGTTTTGTGTAAACTGAAAAATCATAAAAATACCTGATGATCATGGTGCCCTGATGTCATTAATATAAATTGTACACATTTGAAAGTAGTTAGATATCTCCTTTTTCACATTTCCAGGGTTCTCTGTATTGGAAGTCATTATAGACGATAAACAACATGTGATAAACCTCTGGTGAACAAGAAACTAAGGCAAATTCATATTCTTCTTTTTCTACTTATTATATTTTGTTCATGATTGCTTTTCCACTCCTTTCCTTTCACTTCCTCAGCTGTTGTATTAGAAACCAGGAGGTCAGGAATTGGCTGTTTAGCAGGTTCCGGTAGATGTTTCTAGTTATAGTTTCTGTTAATCCCTGCTTTTACACACATTCTCTTGCCTTTGCAAGTGCCATATATGATTGTCAAACATGTTCAATATTGGTGAGGAAAACTTCTCTGCATTGTTAGGTAATCCATGTTTAATGTATTAATGATGTCCAAAGGCTTAGTTTGTTAATACTAGTACAAATAAAGCAGGTGGGGATCAAAACAACCCAGGTTAAATGCAAATATGAGACACAAATTACATCAGGTCTTTTTTCACGGATCACGGCAGTTTCAAAGTGAAATGTGTGAAGGAGGACGTGTATTGAGTAAACAGAATTTTATTTAAAAAACAAACTCAATGATCATGGTGGCCCGATGTTATTATCGTGACTTAAATGTCTCCCTTTTCTAATTTACGGGGTTGACAGTAATGTAAATCATAATAGATGTGTAAACCATGAGGTTAACATTTTGTTTCATGAGGTTTTTAAATAAGGGATTTGTTCATGTCATTTGCGTTATTTTATATAACATTTTATTCCTAAAACGTGAAATTGTTATTATTTTTTCAGTGTATTCTGATTTGTGGAGTTATAAAAATAGATCTCCAAAATCCACTTCTGTAAAAACCTTTGTTACAAACCACCAAAGCTCAGGACAGAGTAACATAGATAGGGAGACCACATGCAAATTAAATTAACCCCAAAATATATGTTTAGTAAAATAATCCATAACTGAACGTAAAGGGATAGTTCACCCAAAAATGTAAATTCTGTCAATAATTACTCACCCTCATGTCGATCCAAACCTGTAAAACCTTCGTTCATCTTTGAGACACAAATTAAGATACTTTCAGAATAATCTGAGAGCTTTCTGATCTTGCAAAGACAGTCCATGTGACATCAGTGGTTCAACTGTAATTTTATGTTGCATTGCTGTCTATGCAGGGTCAGAGGGCTCTTGGATTTCATCAAAAAATATTTTAATTTGTTAATTTATGTAATTTATTTAAGACGAACGAAGGTCTTACAGGTATGGAACGACATGAAGGTGAGTAATTAAAGACAGTATTTTCTTTCCTCTTTTTTTTGGTGAACGATCCCTTAAAAAATCAAACAAACAAACAACCAAACAAAAAGAAAGCACAAAAACTAGTTCTGGAAAGGTATCAAGTGCAATCGGGGCCACACATGCTGGAAAACAGAGAACTTTTATCAGTCAGATCATCAGCAGTAACACACAGCGCCTGCATGGTATGAAATGAAAATATTTAGTAAGATAATTCTTCATTTCCGTATTTATTGCATAACATTTCTGAAAACCTGTGGAAAAATTGTTTGTAAAATCCTAAAATAATAAATCAGTTGGGGAAGTATATGATGCTTCTTCATGTTGTGTTTGTCATAGTTACATGTATTTTGCTTTATTTGTATATATTTTCATGCATGTTAATATGAAAACTTCACATCATTTACCAAATCTGATTCATTTAACAGATCATGTAACACATCATTCATATTCATTATTTCGATGCACACTAGACTCTTTTGATTTGAGTCAGTCACTGGGGCTCTTTGTAATAAAGTAGTAATGAAAATAATTATACAACAAAGTGTGCCAAAGAGTTCAGTCTGATTTGAACAAACTAAAAGGAAACGCATGAAACCAAACCTATATGCCTATGAACAAATATGAATGAAATTTGAAAGGCAAATTCATGAACAGGTTGTATGTTTGACCCTTTTGTTTCTCTCTTCCAGTTTCTCTGCAAGTCAAACTGAGGACGTTACAGGAAGATCTGCATTCTTCTCATGTGACGATAAGACTGACTCTTGAAAAATGCTGTAAAGTGAGAATGGTTTTTTAGTTTGTGAAACATGCACTAACATGCACAGCACTGTGTTTACATGAAGTATGGCAGAAGACAAGAATCTTATTGAAAAAAAAAACCTATTGCATCCTGAAGACCTTGATTAGCTGGTTCAGGTGTGTTTGATTAGGGCTGGAGCTAACGTTCCCCATCAACGTTCCCCACCCCTGGTTTAGGGTGGGACAGTGATTGAAGGAGGGTGGGGTGGTTTTTCTCTCCAAACAAATGAAGCCGCCCTCCATTTAATTTGTGTTGTTCATCTCTGTTAACCTCAGTTACATAACAGGAGTAGTCTATATTTGAAAAACAAAGTAATGAAGAGCAATTTTTAAGATTTAAAAAACAAAACACACACACACAAAAAAAACCTACCCTAAGCTACAGAGCAAAGCACCTAAAATTATATTAAATGACATGTAATAAACTGAATAAACTAATAAACTAATAAACCGAAACTGTGTGATCCTTGAGCTGTTGTCTTGATCTAAACACTTCCATATTATACAGTCTGGTATACAGTTATTTGTGTGTGTGATATCTTCTAGACAGCATACTGTGAAAACTGAACCAAAGATGAAATTTGTTGGGAATGGGAATCAAATTAATTTTCGAATTCACTATTTATATCTGAAACATTTCTCAGAAATCATTACGATTCTCTGACTTCTCTGAACCTCCTTCATCTGTTTGACTGTAGAAGAGAGAAGCTTCTCAAGGTCTGTCAAGAGATGCTTCAACAAAACTGTTTCTGAAAACTAAAAAGGAAATGATAAGAGACTGAAATCTATAAACTGTATGTTAATGTTTTTGAAATTTCAAATAAAGGAACAGCTGGAACTAAATCCTTTGCTGCCGTCTGCAGGTCATTTATGTTCATAATTAGTTCAGAAATAACAGTTACAAACCATCTTACATGTACACATGATGACACGTTGATCAGTTAGAGAGAAGCTGTTTGAGACCTAAATATCCTTTCTCAGTGTTACTAAATATCGTTTCATTTGTGCTTTAAACTCCAGATTCCATGAATAAATCGTGTTTTTAAATAAACTGGAACTTCCGGTGTGAGCCACGTGGTGTCGCTGTTTTCTTTCTCCACTCACCAAGAACAAGTACAGAGAAGTCAACACAGACTGATAAACCTTTACATACAAAGACCAGGTGTGAATATTTAACAACAGCTTTGACAGTTGGGGTTTATTAAGTGTTGGACATTCAAAGCAATACAAAGTTGTGGAAAAGGGCTTTACATGCATCTAAACACTCGTCAAGCACTTTGACACTAAATGTGTAGATATATGGTAGACAAAACAGACAAACTGCAGTGCTGCTGTTTCTGTTTGAGTTTCAGACAACTGTGAGAACTGAGATACATGCATACCAGAAAAAAACACTGCACTCGGTTCATGGTTAAACCTCCAGTCTAGACAAAGGTGACAGAACCTGTTTATCATTGGCTGTTAAATGACCAAGTGACCAACCAGTGGAACATATTTATGGTTTTGGTTAGAGCTTCAGTTGAGTTTAACCACAGTCTAGTTACACTGTGTAGATTTCTGCTGAATAGAAAAACTATATAACAAATATATATTGATATACTGTATAAGAATATCCTGAAATTCAGGAAAAAAATACAAGTCACCAAAAAAACGAAAACAACTTTTTGCTTGCAACACCAGCATCAGAGTTTGTTCATGTATTCATTAATGGCTTCGAGGATGAGACCAACTTAAAGTCTGTTCATATATTTTAACTTAAACTCTGTTCTTGACTGTCAAAAGATACAAGGATGCAATCTATGTTAAATGTATCAGTATACAAAATAAAATAAATAAATAAATGATCATAAACGTGTCATTTTATCTCTGATAACTGACAGAAAATATTTGAAAAAATTCTTGACATTTCACAAGAAATCTTACTTTTTTTGTCAAATTTCATGTCTGATAATTTTCATTCTACCAAATCATAACATTATTACAGAAACCAGGGCTGGAGTGGGATTCATTTTCAGCCCTGGAGTTTCATGCCTTAGAGCAGCCCATTTTTTTTTATTTTTTTTTTGTACTGGTCTTTTCAGTGCCACCTTTGCGCTTTATATTATCCACTTTTACTGATTATTTTTTTGCTCGCATATCTCAAATTTTTATTTATTTTTTTAAATTTTTTTTGAGCAAGGTGCTGCTGTCAGGGGAGTCATAAGATTACATCGTCATTGCCAACTAACTTCAGAAATGGAAAATAAGGAACAATTGTGATTCTTTATCTTTTATTCTTTAAGAAAATAATATTTATTCTTGTAGAAAATGAGGGACAGAACAAGAGATGCTCAAAATATTTGTACTGTACCATAATACCTATGTGCCACCACTAATCTATCTTTTTAATCTTTCTTTATCTACAAATGAAATTCCTTCTATCTGGAAAACTGCTTATGTTCAGCCATTATTTAAAGGGGGTGATCCAACTGTATTGAATAATTATAGGCCTATTTCGAAATTGTCTATTTTATCAAAGGTTTTGGAATCGTTTGTGAATGATCAATTAAAAGAGTTTCTATCTTCTAAAAATGCCTTATCAGAGTTCCAATCCGGTTTTAAGAAAAAAACACAGTACATTCACAGCAATTATAAAAGTATTAAATGATTTAATTGTTTCATTGGATAATAAAAACCATAGTGCTGCTCTTTTATCGATTTATCTAAGGCTTTTGATTTCGTAGATCATGAAATTTTGAAGCAGAGGCTACTTAGTGTAGGTTTATCAGTAAATACTGTTGGATGGTTTGTTAATTACTTATCGGATAGATCTCAGTGTATAAATATAGAGGGACTCACTTCTAGTACTCGGAATGTAAAGATCGGCGTACCACAGGGATCGGTCCTTGGGCCATTATTATTTATTTTATATATTAATAATATTGGGAATAACCTTGCACATTCAAGTTTTCACCTATACGCTGATGATATGGTGATTTACTCTTCTGCACCAACAGTGGATCAGGCTGTGAGTCATCTTCAATCTGATTTTGATGCAGTTCAGCATACACTGAGCGATTTAAAACTTGTTCTAAATGCGGAGAAATCTAAACTTATGATGTTTACAAAAAGAAAGTCTGCACATTCAAACTCACGCTCAATTACTACTCTTCAGGGTTTGGAGATTGAAGTAGTATCTGAGTATAAATACCTGGGGTTTTTAATTGATGATTCTCTTTCTTTTGGGCCTCATATTCAGTACCTTGTGAGAAAATTAAAGTCGAAACTGGGCCTTTTTTTAGAGTCAAGTATTGTCTTTCTCTTGCAGCAAGGAAGAGATTGGTAGCAGCTACATTTTTGTCAGTGTTGGATTACTGTGATATCATATATATGCAGGCACCTACCAGGCAACTTCACAAGTGTAGTAATTTAGTGAAAATACTGTGAAATGACAAATGGCATGAAATATGAAAGCGTAACAACTGAAGGTCTATGAAACATCAGTCAATCAAGCATTTTTCTTAAACAATGGCACTTAAAGTTTTGAACTAAAATATTATATAGCCTTTGAATGAATGAAAATGAAAAAAAAAAAAATCAATCAAGGAAAACTTAGAGAGTGTGGGCTGCTTCTGGTGCTTGGATTTGTACTTCAATAATGAGGTCCAAGTTTAAGAATACGCTAGAATTATTATTATTATTATTATTTAAATGTATTTTTCTCTCTCTATTTAACAGCATTAAAAGACGTCTTCCCTCAGGTAGACTGAATGTTTTCCTGCTTTGCTGGATGTTGGGCTCATGATCAATAAATTGTTTGCATTCGCCCTAACTGATTTGGAAAAATCAAAACGCAGCTAGTGAAAGTGAATTGCCGTCAGCGCGAGTCCCGCAGAGGATTCCGCTTGGTCTTAAAGCCTTCCTCAAACGGCTACGTTCACAATAAAACAATGACTTGCGCAAAAAGAATGATTAATTATCAATTGAGAATTTGTTATTGATATGGTCTGGTTAAAATAATAATATGGGCTGCGAGAAAATAATAAATAAAAAGAGTGGGGCTGCTATGCAGGCAGTCTAGGGACAACATCCATATTTCAACCCAGTGGCATGACAACACCGGCCCTCTCTGCCAAAATTTGTACAGTTGGTTTGGTTCTTATGGTTGATATATAACTTTTGTCTGCAGATCAGCATTATGAATGTGTTTTTCCAAGCGTTGTGTTATTCCAGCAGCAAAAGCTAAAAATAAAACAGAGAATTCAGATTCAGTATCTACTAACAGGTATATTATTGTTTCTTAAATGGTAAAAACATACAGTCGAGGTCAAAAGTTAACATCTCCCTTTCAGAATCTGCAAAATGTTAATTATTTTACCAATATAAGAGGGATCATACAAAATACATGTTATTGTTTATTTAGTTCTGACCCTAGTACTGACTCCACATTAAGAGCCAGGGGGTGAAAACTTTTTGAATTTGAAAATCAGGGTAAATTTAACTTATATTGTCTTCTGGGAAACATGTAGCCATCTTCTGTAGCCGTTGAAGGGCAGTACTAAATTAAAAAATATGATTAGGCAAAATAAGAAAAATGTACACATCTCCATTCTGTTCAAAATTTGTGGGACCTGAATGATTTTTCTGAAGAACAGAAAGCAGTTACTATCACAAAACAAAACAAAACAAAACAAAACAAAACAAAACAAACAAACAAAATACAAAAACAAAAAAACAAAAAAATAAAATAAAATAAAATAAAAATAAAAACAACAGCTGTGGATCATTCAGGTAAAAACACAGTATTAAGACTCAAGGGGATGTAAACTTTTGAACAGGGTCATTTTTATAAATTCAACTATTATTTTCTCTTGTGGACTATATGTAAACATCTTTTATGTGACATAAGTTATTCAGGTCAGGACTAGATAAACAATAACAGGCATTTTGTATGATCCCTCGTATTTTGCTAAAATAATTAACATTTTGCAGATTCTGAAAGGGGGGTGTAAACTTCTGACCTCAACTGTATACAGTATGGAGACAAAATAAATAAACAAACAAATAAAAGCTTCACCTACAGAGAACAGCATTATATTGATATTTTTACCCTAATGTGTATTTAATTTGACAATTTTCAGAACAATAAGAATAATAACTCACCGATCAGCAGAATGATCAGAAGTCCGTTCATCAGAGCAGATATGATGATAATAATCTGATATTGTGTTTGATTCTGATCAGTATACACAGCCACTGTATGATTGTGACACTCAGTTAATTGAGCTGATTCTGTAAAGAAAGAGTTCACAGTCTGTTACTGTCAGTCTTTTACTGGAGCACATTCATCTCTGGAACGAGGGATAACTATGACGTGTATAAATAAATAAATAACAAATAATGAAAAGTAAATAATCACACTGATTAAGGAGTAAATGAACTCACCAGTGAAGTATATTCTGGTGCTGTTGCTGAGTTTTAGAGGTGTTCGTGTGTTCATAAAGTAATAAACTCCTAATTCATCAGCAGTCACATTATTAATAACCAGACGATGTTTAAACTGAACTGAATATTTCTTTCTGAATGTTTTATTGTGGTAGAAAGGTCGTGTTGGTGTTGAGAATGATCGTAGAATCACTGTTGGAGGATCTGCTGTTTTCAGTAAAATCCAATAAACCTCATTTTCATCAAGATCACAGTTTATGGTCACATTTGATCCCAAATCAGTTAGAAGATCTGACACTGCTGCTTGACAACAGATTAATACATCTAAAAGATTAAAAAATAATAAGTAAAAAGATAAGCATTATAGATAAACATGTCATATTAGCTATGAAACATAACAAATACTGTTCCAAGTTAATAAAGCATGTAAACATATTGATATCTTGTAATAAACTCACAGAACTGAAGCTGAATGATCCTCATGTTGTTGCCGTGATTAAAACACTTTTCTATCCATGCAGCAGTTAAAATGACATCACTTCAGCTCTGAAGCAAAGCAGGAAGAAAGAAAACCATTTCAAACAGAGGAAGTCAGGTTTGTTCTGACCACATACTTTTTCTACAAGGAAACATCACCATTATTTAACATTTTAATTTACATTAATCTTTAATAATGTATAACCACTGCTTTTATTACATTTCATTTCATTACAGACGTGAACACAAAACTTTAGGGTTGATTCTGTGGAGAAGAGTCTCAGGAGGCATGCTAAACAAAGTCTTCAGCAAGTGTGTTGAAGCTGGTTGGAGCTAAACTCTGCAGGATGTTGGGCCTCCAGGAGCAGGATTGGATACTCCTGCTGTAGAATTTGGACCTGTTCAAATACCCACACTTGTCTCACGTTAGCACAAACAATATCTTAGAATCTTAATATCTTAATATCTGAAATCGTGTTTGGTCTCATACTGTATCGCATATCTTGTCAGTGTCTGCACTTGCTTGGCCATTTTTTGTGATAAACAGGAAAGTGGGTTCAAGTGCCAGCAGAAGGCAGTGTAAAGACCATCGACTTTACCGTGCGACTCCACCGGGCAGGGACACTGGCAAAGGATATAAGTATCGATTTTTAATTATTCTCATTCCTACTACTTGTTTTACTTCTGTTGTAGTTTATATAACCTATACTTACTATGTGTTTCCAGATCAATACTATCACTACCACTCGCAAACCACGCTTCACACACTGTAGACAGCGCAATCCTATCAACCTGCGCACTTTGCCTTTGTCTGCTAATACATTACTTTCTTTTTCTATTGGTCTCTGGAATTGTCAGTCTGCTGTCAACAAAGCTGATTTCATTACTTCCATTACTAGTCATTCAAGATTAAACCTTATGGCCCTGACAGAGACCTGGATCAAACCAGAGGACAATGTTACACCTGCAGCTCTCTCCAATAATTTCTCCTTTTCTCACACCCCCCCGTTTGACTGGAAGAGGTGGAGGTACTGGTCTGCTCATCCCTAAAAATTCGAAATTTACTCCTTTACCATCTCTGAGTATCAACAGTTCATTTGAATCACATTCGATTACTATTACCTACCCTCTAAAAATCCATTTTGTAGTTGTTTATCATCCTCCAGGATCACTAGGTAACTTTGTGGAAGAATTAGATGTATTGCTCTCATCCTTTCCCGAGGATGGTACTCCCTTAGTCTTACTTGGAGACTTCAACATCCACCTAGATAAACCTCAGGCTGCAGACTTCCTACTACCTGTCCGCTTGACCCTATTCCATCTCATCTCCTACAAGCCATTTCTCCTGCAGTTGTACCTGCACTCACTCACATCGTTAACACATCCCTTCACACTGGAATTTTTCCCTCAGCATTTAAACAGGCTCGTATAACTCCACTTCTTAAGAAACCCACACTTAACCCAACTCTTTTAGGGAACTATAGACCAGTTTCCCTTCTTCCTTTCATTGAAAAAACACTTGAACGAGTTGTGTTCAACCAAGTCTCTGTCTTTCTCACACAGAACAACCTCCTGGACAGCAAGCAGTCTGGCTTCAGAAGTGGACATTCGACCGAAACTGCCTTGCTTACTGTTGTTGAAGCCCTAAGACTTGCAAGAGTGGCTTCCAAGTCTTCATTACTTATCTTGCTGGATCTGTCTGCTGCTTTTGATACGGTCAACCATCAGATCCTCTTGTCAACCCTATTGAGAAAGGGCATCTCAGGAACCGCACTCCAGTGGTTTGAGTCTTACCTCTCTGATAGGTCCTTCAAAGTATCTTGGAGAGGTGAGGTATCCAAGTCGCAACATCTAGCTACTGGGGTGCCTCAGGGCTCAGTTCTTGGACCGCTTCTCTTTTCTGTCTACATGGCATCACTAGGTTCTGTCATTCAGAAACATGGCTTTTCATATCACTGCTATGCTGATGACACTCAACTCTACCTCTCATTCCATCCTGATGATCCGACGATAGCTGCTCGCATCTCAGCATGTCTAACAGACATTTCTTGCTGGATGATGGACCATCACCTTCAACTCAACCTAGCTAAGACAGAACTGCTTGTAGTTTCAGCTAACCCATCGCTTCATCACAATCTCACCTTCCAGTTAGGCTCATCTACCATAACTCCTTCAAAAACAGCCAGAAACCTTGGAGTTGTGATTGATGATAAGCTGAATTTCTCAGACCACATTGCTAAAACTGCCCGGTCCTGCAGATTTGCATTATACAATATTAGGAAGATCAGGCTCTTTCTTTTGGAACATGCAACACAACTCCTCGTTCAGGCTCTTGTTCTGTCCAGACTTGACTATTGCAATGCTCTCTTGGCAGGTCTTCCAGCCAATTCTATTAAACCTCTACAATTAATCCAAAATGCCGCTGCAAGATTAATCTTTAATGAGCCGAAAAGAACGCACGTCACTCCTCTGTTCATCAATTTGCACTGGCTACCAATAGCTGCTCGCATTAAATTCAAGGCATTAATGTTTGCCTACAGAACCATCACTGGCTCTGCACCCCTTTACCTAAATTCATTACTTCAGACTTATGTGCCCTCTAGAAGCTTGCGTTCTTCAAGTGAACGACGCATTATTGTGCCATCCCAAAGATGCACAAAAACACTTTCACTGACTTTTTCATTAACTGTTCCCATCTGGTGGAATGACCCGTACAACCCAATCCGAGCAGCCGAATCCTTACCCATCTTCAAGAAACTGCTAAAAACTAATCTGTTCCATCTTCACTTGACCCTCTAGCACTCTCTATTCTAATTCTATTTTATCTATCTGTCTTCTTTTTATTTATATATATATATAAAAAATATATATATATATATATATATATATATATATATATATATATATAAATATCTGTACTGCGTTAGGCTAACCAAGACTTGTAATAGCACTTGCACGTTGTTGCTCTTTTGTTGGTTTTGATTGCTACTTATGTCCTCATTTGTAAGTCGCTTTGGATAAAAGTGTCTGCTAAATGACTAAATAAATAAAAATAAATAAATAAATCTTAATATACAGGACTTAATATACAGGGAGTGTAATCATGGATAATACAAACAGGTGTGGTCTAATCAGAAACCATAGAAACAAACTAGAGGGGGAAAAAACCCCGAGAAAAACCAAGGAAAACAAAACTATGAACCTGGCAGTACATCCCCCACTCCCCATCCTCAGGCCACAAAATGTCCAATTGAGGAAGGAGGGTGAGTGTTCTGGAGGGAGATAAGGAATCAAAAAAAAAGAAAAATAGTCCAGAGCAAATAATACAGTCCATGGGGGAGTGGAGGATGGGAGGAGCTAGGGGGAAGATGGTGGTCCAGAGACCAGGCCTGGATGAAGGAAAATGTTGCCAGCCACCACCAGCATTTTTGATAATTTTCACTAAAATTTCATGGCCCCCAGAATATTTTGTTGTATGAATATCTGAACATGCCACACATCAAAATAAAGACCAGAGCCTCTACTTAAAAAAAAGCTCCTTTATTCTATTTTCAATTTTATTTTTATTTTTATCAACACTTGTATGCATGTATGTATGAATGTAGGTACGTTTAATAAAAAAGGCAACATATTGAGCAAAAAGCTGAGAAATAGTATTTTTTATCAAATACTACATCTGGATCATAATCAGCACGATGATCAAAGCACAGATGCAGTAGCTTGTTTCCATCAGCACCACCAAAGCGTGCACAGTCCTTTGCCACTTTGTAAATCGACATTTGTCTCTGTAACATTAGGTGGTTTTCATTTATATGCTGTTAATTGTTGATGATTGCATTATTTTTTTCATATGTATCTGCTCACATATGAGTAAGCATATGTAAGCAGATACTGCTTACATCTTTTCTGCATCTTCTTCACCTGTGTTTTCGATTGGGACATATTGTAGTTTGGGGGAAAACGCCCCCCTTAAGGATTGTGTAATTTTGTTTTCAGTGAAACAAAAGTTAAATGTGTTCAGAAAAATTATCAGTTTTAGTGACAATGACATTAATTATAAACCAAGTATGAAAAATGTCCAGAGTTTCCATATTATTAGATTTTTAACAAAAATTAAATGTGTGCCAAGAGGGCATTTTACCCCACCTATGGGGCAAACGCCCCCATGGGTGGGGTAAAATGCCCCCCAGTCTGACAAAGCAATTTGCTTTAAACATTTACAGCAAAATCAGAGTACAGGCAGTTTTAGCTTAAAATTAAAATAGAATATAATCAATAATTATGTATTACAAAATTATATTAGTATATTTGAAAAAAAAAAAAGTTAGCTGATGATAACTGGCTAGCTAACTAGCAACCTAATGCTAACTTGAGGTAATTTTTAAATATAAAGTCCAAATATTTTTATTCAACCAACTAGTTGGAATACATTTGATGGAAAAACAAAGGATTTGATGTTCAGAACAGAATAACTACAGTAATTGCCCATTGCCCCCTGGGGGCGTTTTACCCCACAGACTATGTTTGAGAAAAAAATGTCATTCTGAAAATATAATTATATTTTTATTAAATAACATGTACTCCCACTCTGCAGGCCCTACTGTTCTCATATCATATGTAACTGTGATGTTCTACAAAACAACAAGCTTTAAAAGTCTTTTTTTCTTACTGCTGAAAAATCTGTTTTCTTTCCGGTACATCACCAGTGTAAGCTTCAAGGCGCAAACTTGGGGGCGTTTTACCCCACTCTACCCTACTGTTGAATTCTGGACTCATTCAGGAGATAATAGCGCCCCCTAGCGTATATTTCTGCTCATTTTACTCATATCAGTCTTTCACTATTTATTGATGTATTAATTTTTAGGAGTGTTAGATGTTTTGATGCGGTTAGTAACACTAAGATCATCTGTAATCGTTTGCTCAGTTTGTGGGCCCACCATGCTTTGGTAAATCATAATTAGCGATTAAAAAGTCAAAGGTACGTAAAATAATATTTTTTAGACAGTAAAAGTCAAAATTATGACATACTCGGTCATAATTATGAAAATGTCGTAAGTATCCAATAAAAAGCTGACAAACGTCTACATTTTTTTGCTGCAACTGCAAGTATCCATTGGGCCTCAGATGATGGTGAACTATCATGTACAGCCTCTTACAGGCAGCAGAAAAAACTGCAGTATTTCTTTGCAATGGTCAAAACAAACCAAGGTTGCAATTTCACATTTTCTCAGGACTATGTAAAAAGAAGAAAGCAAAAGCTGGAGGTGGGATCTTGAGGCATTGTATAGGGCTCTTTGAGGGCCCAGTGAGAGCAATGATGCCCTTGCTATAAGTTGGCACCAGAATCATATGGGGCTGCTGGATTCTTCTCACTTTGCTGTTTCATCTGCATATTTGCAGTTCTGATAAACAAAGGTGAGAACAAAATAAACTACATTTGAGAGTTAAATTCATGCCACGTGAAATAATATCAGACTGAACTCATTTATAAATGCTTATTCATTAATTCCTGGTAAAACATCAGTCAAGTTGATGAGTAAATGATCTTTTTTTTGTAACCTTTAACAAATGTGCATCATTTGAACAACTCCAAACTAGGATCTACAAGTTATGATATGTTTGATCATGAAAATGCAGTTAGCCTCTTGAGAATGTAAAGAGATGCTTTCAGAGCTTCTTCTGCTTTAGAATCCACTTCAGTTTTCTCATATATATTCTGTTTGTGAAGTTCCAAACGTAAGTTCAAGAGGAGTCCGATCTTTCAGTCCTGTCAATAATCGCTACGAGCGTATATAAGCAGCAGTCACACTGCACCATTTTCTAGCAGTACTGAATTGGCAGGCGAACTCATGAAATCAGACAAAACCCTTTATCAGTGTCTGAACATTCAAATGTCTCATAACCAACATCTTCCTTCCAGATGCTGAATATACGGTTAAAATATTCATTTTGAACTGAGGTGCTTTTGAAGTCAGACTATAAATCTTAATGCTTTAAACAATGGTGTTGCAATTTAGAGTCACTATAGTTCCTCCTTTGATTTACAGGCTTTTTTTTTTTTTAATTTGCTACCAAAAAGCATTATGAAAGCTTCACTTCTCCTGCATTTACTCAAGGCATTATTATGCTAACTTCAAACCCAGTATGTCTTAATAATCACAGCATTTAAGTCTTAGTTTTTAGTGTCTTAAGGATGAGTACCCTGCAAACAAGCCTGCAGTGGCCCTTTATGGGCCCACTTAGGGCTAGCCTAAGGGCCCCCGGCAGGCTGCCAGCGCACAGCCTCTGAGAATTTGCTCATTGTCAAAACATTGGCCCTTTAGTGCTGACCCTGCATGGGCAGCCCTCACTTAGCCCCCAGGAAGCCCTCACTAGGCTCACACAGGGCCTGCACTTTTAATCTACAACAATAAATCTGTTGCACTATAAATAATTTTTAGCTAATATAACTTAAGTCTTTGCGAAAAACAGGTTAATCACCCCACGTCTCGCCCCTAGTCAGACACTGCTACATCACGCAACAGCAACCACAACATGAAAAAACATTGAACAATTGTCTTTTTATTAACTAACATTAACACAGATTAATAAATGTATTTTTACATGTTCGTTTTCTTATTGTTGTGTTGAGTTTGTATACAGCGCGCAAGGTTTATGCACATGCTCCAAGTCTTCTTCTCTGTTTTTAGTGTATCTCTGTGGCAGAATTAGAGCACCACATACTGCTCTGGCATGTATACAACATCATTTTGAGTCGGTTTCATGGTTTCGTGTGTACGCAGATATTTCTTGAGACAAGAAAAAAAAAAGATCGAATAGGGAAAGCTCTGGCTTCATGTGGATGTGGCACTAGTTGCATTACTGGGCTGCTTAAACAAAACCTGCATGGGCCCAAAGGTACAAAAGTTGCTCTGGGCCCGAACGGGTTGGCCCACACTGGGCCATCATTGGATTAATGTGGGCAGTCCCATAGTGTGGGCTGTTCACAGAGAGCCTGTGAGCCCAGAGCTGTGGTCCTCGCCTGGGCAAGCCCGCACTGGGCCTGTTTAGGTTTGGTGTGGGCTGGCCCTAGCCCACTGTGCCCGCAAAAAGCCTGTATCCAACAAAGCATGTCTTGGCGCATTGACACACCGGAATGACAAATCTTTTTCTTTCTTTTCTTTTCTTTTCTTTTCTTTTCTTATGTATGTATGTATGTATGTATGTATGTATCTATCTATCTATCTATCTATCTATCTATCTATCTAACTATCTATCTATCTATTTAGCAACAGTATTCCATTAACCACACTATGTTCTGCCCTCATTTAAAATGGCAAAGATGAAACCATCATACTCACCTATCCTTATACTTCTACTATATTGCTGATATCTGTAGTGACTGATGCTGGTGCATCAGCCACATGTACTTCCCAGGTGTGTGCACTAGATTTATGTCATATCTTTGTAATTCCATCATCATGCATTGATTATAGGTGACTGTGAGGGTTCTTTCTCAAAAATTCAGGAGACATTTGTAGAGATATTAAAATGTTGCTTTATTGACAGCAAAGTTAATTTTTCTGTACTGGTCACTGAACAATTCATGAGAGGGGGAAAAAAACATATCACAACAAATCACTGGGTTCTGGGTCTCAGATGTTATCTCCAGAGATCCCTCATCAGAACTAACTCCATCATGAAAATTAAATCTTTTTAATGAGAGAGATCAAATTTTATAATAACAGGGGTCTCACACAATTCCAATTCATACATATTTTCATCACACAAAAACAAGTACAGTACTTCTCTTTTCAATATAAATGAGACTTCAATGGGAAAAACCTAAGACATACATCGTTGCAGAAAAGGGTTTCCCAAGGTTGTTGATTGGCTGGAGGTTCAGTAGTCGTAGTGAAGTCTTGGGCATTGGCTGAAGTTGCGGAGTTGTGGGCTGGTTAAGGTTCTAGGTGGTCACTCGAGGTCGGACTCGGAGACACGGCGTTGTGGCAAAACTTAACTCAGAACACGAAACTCTAAACGGAAAGAAAAGAAACTAAAGTAAAAGACAGAAGTTTGATGAGACTAGATGGCATTTCTCCTCGTGGTTTTGGAGGAGCAGCTGGCATGCGGCAAAAAGGAGTGGCGAAAAGCAATGTCAAAAAGGCAAAAAGCATAATTTGATGGTGTCCTGTGTATTTAATTATGGCTATTGGACACATCCCAAATGGCGTCTTGACCAATTAGACATTGTCTTAGCTCAGGGTGTTGCTATGTTTCTACCCCCAATACGTAAATCAACATGTTATCCTATCAGTCACATAGTCCGAATTTTCCCGCTCTTCCAGAGTATAATTTGTATATGATTTCTATAACAAAAATATAATACCTTTTACAAAGAATTGATTGGTAGAAATGTTCAAAGCAAGAATTTTCAAACTCATACATAGTCAACATGAATATAAACCTATAAACTATCCAATAGTTATTCAAAAGATATACACAATGAGTGATTAGCACATGATAGTCAGATGTGTGGGTTGTATACATAATATGGAGTTATCATAGAAATGGTTAGTTGCTCATAGCATCATTTAGGTGCATATATACATATATACATAGGCAGTTTTTGTGCCATTCTGTGAATGTGAGGACATGTTCTTTGTGAGGAACAAAAGGTCAAAAGGTCTAGAAGGAGCCTGGTCTTTGTCCTGGGTGGGGGAAACCCTTGTGATTTCTATTACGGCTTTACATTTGATGGTCATGCTGTGCATCTCTTTGACCATTAATCTTGGTTACTTGCCCCAAAACTGCCAATCTCCTTCATGAGTTGGGATTATCAGTAAGTGTCCTTTTGTGTTAATGTTGCAAGCTGTTCAAACTGTGGAGTTGGTTGGTTGAGCTTGCTTCAGACTGTCTGGCACTAGGATCTGATTTACGAACATCCTGTTGTCTTTGGCCTCTTTGTGAAATTCGGCTCCTCGTGTTTCAACAATGTTCTTATCGAATCTTAAATTGTCTGATTCGCTCTGATACCCTACATTGAGAAGCATCTGTACAGACTGAAAAAAATAAGGACAAGTTCAGTGGTAACCTCTTCCATTCTTGATCATGTACGGCAGCCCACACAAACTCTATCATTTTGTAACAACTTCCTCATATGTGTGGATTAGCTGAAAGATTTGGCAAAAATTTACCTAGGAAATTTACAATACCTAAGGCCTACAGAACCCTACGCTGAGGCATATCAAGGAGGGCTTGCACTTTAGCTGGATCTGGCTCCACTCCTTTTGCAGACAGCTTGTCACCTATGTTATCTCTGTCACTCTTTCTTGTTTAACTTTAGATGACGTGCTTGAATTCTTAGTAGTTGATTATGTTGATGAAGTGTAGGATCCCCACACCACAAGATCATCAATATATGTGCAAACACTCTCTAAACCTTCAATAAGTGTTTTCATTGCGCAATGAAAAATCTCAGCAGCTTCCCAAATGTAAGTCGAAGAAAACAATATATTTCAAGGGAATTTTAAATGTACAATATTTGCTACTCTCAGAATCCAGTCGGATCTGGCAGAACCCCTAAGACATGTCAAATTTACTAAAAAACTTGGCACCCAACATTTTACTAATGATCTCTTCATGAGAGGGTATCCGGTAGTGCTCTCTTTTGATGACATCATTAAGGTCTTTAGAATATAAAGACTCTTAATTCACCATTAAGCCTTTTCACACAATTTATAGAGTTTACCCCATCTGTAGGTTGTTCAGTTTGTTGCATAACTCCTGTGTCATACGATCCAATTCTTGCCTCAAAACCCTTCTTGCAGAGGTGCAGGGACATGCCGAGCAGCATGCATGACTGTTATAGAATCATCATTCAGTTGTAATTTATAGGTGAATGGCAGTGTATCTTGACCTTCAAAAACATTAGGAAATCATTTCACAATGTTAGTAACATTGGTCACCAACCATCAGTAAGGCTACAATTTCCTTGTTGACTTAATACACTCTTTTCACCACCTGAAGGTCTTTACAAGCTCTGCCTTTTCTCTAATACACTGTCACAAATAGAGCCGGAAACAACAGGTAAGTAACACAATGGAATGTTTATTGACTGGAAAGCAGAATGTGAGGAAAGTGATGAGCAGGTAAGTATCTTGTGACTAGTCTTGTTCTGGTGATCTTTGCGAGAACTGATATCCTTATCGTTCACATAGGAGTGGAGTCCATGTGCTCGGGAGAGCGGGAGTCAACACTGGAGAATCACGAGTCCTGGAATATACGCTGGAGAGTCTATAAGTTAAGTAAAGTAAACACAGGTAAGTGCATATGGAATCAGGTACTGTTCAATATAGTGAACTATAGACCAGACAATGAGTGTTAGAGAGAGTGTGGAGCTTATAGGAATGCTGATGAGGGACCGCAGGTGCAGGTAATCAGAACTCAGGTGACTGGGATCTGGTGATTGCTGATGATGGCGGTGACTGTGACCAGGTGATTGTGGTTGACGGCGGTGACTGTGACTCTCTGACATACACATTTGACACAATTAACAGTACCCTTTTATTCATATACTTTATGAAACCTCCATTTCCCAAAATAGTATGGGAGTTTTCTCCTACAATGCCTGATGAGGTTAGAGAACACCTGACAAGAGATCAGAGACCATTCCTTCATCCAGAATCACTCCAGATCCTTCAGATTCACAGCTCCATGACGGTGCTTCTTCTCTTCAGTTCACCTCACTCATTTTCTACAGGGTGCAGGTCAGGGAACTGAAATGGCCATAGCAGAAGCTTGGTTTTGTTCTCAGTGACCCATTTTTGTGTTGTTTTTAAGGTTTGTTTGTGGATTATTTTACGGTTGGAAGATCCACACAAGACCCATTATAAGATTTCTAACAGAGTCAGTCACTTTTTGATTTTTCATCTGTTGGTATTTGATAGAATCCATGATGCCATGTGTCTAAACAAAATGTCCAAGACCTCCAGCAGAAATATAGGCCCACAACATAAAAAATACAGCAGTATGTTTCATTGTACACATGGGGTACTTTTTATCCCTGTGTTCTCCAAACCCATCTTGAGTGTTTGCTGCTAAAAAGCTCATTTTTTAGTTACATCTGACCATAGAAGCCAGTCCTATTTGAAGTTCAAGTCGTGTCTGATAACTGAATATGCTGGAGATTGTTTTTTTGTGAAAGCATTTTCTTTTCTTGGTTTTTTTTTTCTTGAAGCCCTCCCAAACAGCATGTGGTGATGTAGGAGCTGTTTGATAATTTTTTTTAAAGGTTTTCTGACCCCGAAACTCAACCTTTTTCTGCAATTCTCCAGCTGTGATCCTTGAAGAGTCTTTGGCCACTCAAACTCTCCTTC
>JAFVLL020013191.1:0-26207 GCA_021397915.2 Tor tambroides | reverse complement strand
CTAACAAAAGCTTGGGCCCTAAAAATGGAGGGGATCTGACCCATTGGGACCTGCTGTTTCCTTCCTTCAGCTGACCTAGCAAAGTCCATATTACAGCGTTGTCACTGCCTGCACGGAGTTCATACACAGGCAAAACTATAATCAAGAGGACCTCTGATTATTCAAGCTATTTAAACAGGGTGGTTAAAAACATATTGAGTAGCATTACCTTTATGGTCAAATCATCCCTAGATACTCCAATATGATACAAATAAAGAAAACATGCTTTTTACTCAGTTAATAAAATATTTAGCAGCTCTGATGCAGAACTTCCATTTCATTTGATCTTTTATATGTAAATCAGTTCGATTAAGTACAGTAAGATATACAGTAATTGTTGCTTTGTTTCTTAGTAGGAATATAATCGTAGAATCAAAATAAAACATACAATAAAACATATACAAGAATCAAACCTCTGGTTTGTAGCAATTCATTCGAATCTGAATGAGCTATTGTGAAATGAATGTTCCCACAATATCAGTTGAAGTTGATTTTAGTGTGGAAAGCCATGATATGATTTTGGGTCATGTCACTATCCAAAAATTGACTCAGTCACTGAAAATGTCTCTTTGGGCTTGCATTACAGGGATCTTTCAGCAGATGGTCTTTCAGCTTGCATTAAATTCAGGGATATTCAGTCAGCTCTAACTGATGGGGATGGAGAAAGGCCTAAAAACAAGCCGTTTCTACAGGAAGTAGATTAATATGCTCTGGACAGTAATGCATCAGATACAGGTTTTTTTTTTTTTTGTGCCTAACCCATACTAATGAAGAATACAAAAAGATTGTGCTCAATCTGTTGCAAAAGACCGGAAATGTTTGGTTTTGAAAGCAAAACACATTTTTTAACTCACAATTTATACTAACCTTTATTTCCCATAGGTGTATAAAAAGGTGTATCATCACATTTCTCAGTTATGCATGTGAAAGTAAAGCTAGAATAATGATTTCCCCATTGAATATCAGGGGAAAAAAAGAATAATTTATATCCCCATCCCCAATTCCTCTGATGTCTTAAGATACAAGGCAATAAATCCATATGGAATTTTAAAGACCAATTCTGAAATGTATACCTAGAAAGTGTGGCTATTAATGGCCAAAATAACGTTAATATATAATGACAGCACAAAAGTTTTTTTAAATACTCATTTTTTAATATATTTACTCAAAATTCACTACAAAAAATGTTTTAAAACAAAGTATATCAGAACCAATTCACTGCATTTAATTCTATTTACTTAATTGCACACTTGATGCCAAAATGTCAACAGAACAAATGACATGGAGTGGACTTTCTCCAAATTAAATCACATAAATAAAACAAAAACAATCACTAACATAAACTGCAGATTGAAAAGAACTCACTGGCTCAAGAAAGTGGAACAGTTTATGAACCAGGATGGTCATGAGCCAAGGAGGTCATTCATTAAAAGAGATGCTCTTCCAAAAACTGAGGAAACTGAGTGTAAGTAATCTCATTAGTTCACAGACTCCATACTTGACAAAGTACTTCAGCTGCATACTAAATACATAGTTCTTTTTACTATTACTACTACTACCACCACCACCACTACAATAATAATAATAATAATAATAATAATAACAATAATGCACTGAATTGAGACAACATTATTTAATGCAGAGTGAATATATTTTAATATATATTTAAATGGCTCTCTTGATTGACACAATTCAGTCTTTATCACACGAGCAACTTCTGAGTGGAGGTGGAATCTTTGTAATCTAACTGCAACAGTTGTTGCACAATACTCCTGTTCACCTCAAAATAATATTCTCTGTTCTCAGGCTCTTGCAGAGCCTAGTGTGCTGCCTATCTAGACAGCACTTTCGGGCATCACAGCGTGTGGAAGTCTTACCCTCTTGCCCCCCAGTGATGGACAGACTGGCGGGAATGTCCGTCATCTCCCCCAGTCCGCTCGATAGATCCACAGCTGTTGCAGTGACCCCTCTCCCCGGCCAGGAGGAGATTTGTTTTAAACCAGTTGTTCGGGTAAAAAAAGTTTCGGTACTCAATGGGTTATCGGTGTCCGTGTCTGGAGAGAAAGTTTCGGCAATCACAGTATTTAGGGCAAGCAGAAAGACTGTGAAAACCACACGGTAAGCGCGTCTCACGACACACGTTTCCATTATAAAGGCGACCGGGCGGGCTTCCTAATAAATAAAACGCCAAAGTGGTCCGGGTCACCATCGGAAAGTGAGTCCCTTTAACAGTTTCCCATGAGTAAATTCCTTATGCTGGTTTTAAAGTTGGAGATGAAGACATAGAAGGGTTATATTTGATGCAGCGAGAGTGAGAAAGCGGAGCAGTGGGTGACTCCTCCCCTCGGGCAGGCGATAGCGGTTTCCACCCCATTCCTCTGGATGAACGCACTTTCACAAATGTGTGCTCGGTTTATGACAGTCAAATGATGCCACAACAGGTGCGATTCTTATTTTTCCCTCTCAAATCTAAATCAAACACCAGTTTGCTTTAACACTACGCAAAATCATTTGGTCCCCACTTTTCTATGCATGGGAGAAACACTTATAAAATATAACACAATAAAAGGCATTCACGACTGGCACCAGTGATAATGCAACCTGACAATTATTTTTAAAAAAGATCTGGCATTACATCATGAATGACCATTAAACAGAGCTAAACTTCATGCACCTGAACTAGAAATGTAATCACAGCAGTTTATTCATTATTAATGTGAATTGCACTTTACAGTCATGGTAGACTTGCCATTTAGCAAGCAAGGGGACTTGGACTCAAATCCCAACCTTGCATACTATCACTAGGGTTTGGGATTGACAGATCACCATGTAGTTTCACAGTATGGAAATAACAGCTTTTGATTCTCATGCTAAATCACTTTTGTTCCACTGAGAAAAAAAAAAAAAAAAAAAGAAAGTCTACTGAGTTTGGTGCATGAACATGAAGGTGAGCAGATGATGACAGATCTTGTTTAGAGCAACTGATTTGCAAAACCTGCAACTTGATTGCCATGTAAACAGACATGCAGCATGCAAATAGGTTTTTTAAAACTTATATTAATTCTGCATTTCAATAATCAAAAAGATAAATTATTTGGAAGTTAAAAGTTATTTCTGAAGAATTAACTTGGCCAGAAAGTTGGGAGAGGGCACGTTCTAGTTTGAATAGGCATGACAGTGAGGTCAATCAAAATAAAAGACAAAATTTACTTATAATCTGAAAATGAAATGCCCATTGTGCACATTAAACCTTATAACATTTCACCAGAGAAGATCCTGATGGCAAATTAATTCACAATGCATGACTTTGATTGCACATTCCCGATTTTCAGTCCTCCGAGTACTACCTGACAAATGTTGTAAATAAAATGTATATTATTTCAAGTGAGTGATCAGTCAAGATGATTTAGTGTCCACTGTTTCAGTTCAGCTGCTTAGCAGGGCACAGTTGTTACATGCTCAGTTGGACTGATGATGGACTATCTTGTCTGTGGTGGTGATAAAGGAGGAGTGATGGTAACGATCACGGAGGGCAAAGTCTGCATTTTCCTCTGTTAGCTGCCTAGTTTCCATGCCAACAGCTGACAAAGAGGGTGTCACCACAATCTGGTCCTGAAGGGCCCCATCTCGCCTAAGAAGAGGGTCAAATGATTGGTAACGTGAGGTTTGGTTTTGTGTATATTCATAGTTCTACTACTACTACTCTCAGTCTCAGCTCATTTGGAAAAGTAACATATTCAAAAGATATTCTGAATTTTATTTTCTGTTAACTCAAATTGGTGTTCTGCAGAATGTCTGTAAAATAATTTTCTTTTGGATGGACAGAAATTCTGATCGGATCTATTTTTCAGTGTTTTCTATATGTGACCCTGGACCACAAAACCAGTCTTAAGTGTCAATTTTCCGAAATTGAGATTTATACATTATCTGAAAGCTGAATAAATAAGCTTTCCATTGATGTATGGTTTGGTAGGATCGGACAATATTTGGCCGAGATACAACTATTTGAAAATCTGGAATCTGAGGGTGCAAAAAAATCTAAATATTGAGAAAATCGCCTTTAAAGTTGTCCAAATGAAGTTCTTAGCAATGCATATTACTAATCAAAAATGAAGTTTTGATATATTTACGGTAAGAAATTTACAAAATATCTTCATGGAACATGATCTTTATTCAATATCCTAATGATTTTTGGCATAAAAGAAAAAATTGATAATTTTGACCCATACAATGTATTTTTGGCTATTGCTACAAATATACCCCAGCGACTTAAGACTGGTTTTGTGGTCCAGGGTCACATATAAGCATTGGTGGAAACGGCAATGCCATTATTGTCGTATTTTCTGTCTCTTGTAATCCTGGCCTTAAACATGAAAAAATGTAGATCAGACTGCCTTTTCCAATCTAAGTAGGTGGTTCTTGGCCACACAAAGCTGCCATAAGGACCAGACTTTATGCTGGAAAGTCAAGTCTGCCTACAGAAGACTATGTAACATACCTCCTCAAATTCTGCAGTGAGGTCTTGAGCCACCTAAAGAAACTGAAGCGAGCTGCTGCACCTGTGGGCATAGAATGTCATTTTATATTTCCTGACAAGAAAAGTCATCATAATGATGGATGTGTGCATAATACACCTCTACTTTTATTTGACTTTAAAGGGATGGTTCACCCAAAAATGAAAATTCTGTCATAAATTAGTCACCCTCATGTCGTTTCAAACCCATAAGACCTTCGTTCATCAACATAAATTAAGATATTTTTGATGAAATCCGAGAGCTTTCTGACCTTCCATAGACAGCAATGTAACTGAAATGTTCCCAGCCCCAGAAACATAGTAAGGATATCGATAAAATAGTCCATGTGACATCAGTGGTTCAACCGCAATTTTATGAAGCTACGATATACTCTTGTGAATGGTGGCGGACGGTGACGTGCAGAAGAAGAATTGTTGAAAGTCGTTATTTTTGTTTTCTTTGCACACAAAAGGTATTCTCGTAGCTTCATGAAAGTTTCATTTCAGTTACATTGCTGCCAGAAAGCGCTCGGATTTCATCAAAAATATTGTAATTTGTGTTCCAAAGATGAACAAAGGTCTTACGGGTTTGGAACAACATGAGGGGGAGTGATTAATAACAAAACTTTCATTTTTGGGTGAACTATCCCTTTAATTTAAATGGTTAAAAAATAATCATCATAACATCAAAATTGTAACAAACCTATCAAAAAAAAAAAAAAAAAAAGCCTTTTAAACTCTTGGTCATATTAGACCTAAAAGTAATATATTTGGCTAAAATGAGCCATGTGTGGCATCCGAAGTGTTTTTCAGACAATTTTCAGTTTATGATGAGCAACTGGGGTTATTTCTCAATTTTCTCAAAGATTATTCAAATCGAATAAAAGTTAGGTACAATTATAATTACCTGTTGGCAAACCTGGGCTTGTTGTTCCAATGTAGAGAAAGAGGATAAGGGCGACTGTAATGTTAATCAATGCGTACATCCACTGGATAACAAACATTATAATAAAAGAGCACAATGCCTAAAAAAAGAAAAAAAAACAGCATTAAAAATTTCAGCTTACAAACTTATTGCTTACAAGCTAGATCATTTTTGCCAAACTTACACCAACTAATGAAACCCAGTGGTTGCAAAATCTGGCATAAACCGAACCCTGGATTGATCTTATCTCTGATCCTTCCAGATTTGTTTCTGAACCTGTGAACAAAAGGTATATAAGGTGAAATACAGATTTTATTCACTATATTGTGGAGTTATGTAATGTTTTTTAGAGAGTTAAGGTCCTTGCACACTGAGTCCGAAATTTTCATATGCATTTTTTGTACTTTTCATATTCGTCATCCTTTCCTATCAAAATGCTTGCTACGGATGCGAAAACGCAGAAAATCGAACATGGTCCGTTTTTTTTTTTTTTTTTTTTAAATGACGGACAAAAGTTTCAGAGGCAGTGTAAACGTGATTGACACAATGTGAGGTCGTATTTATTTTTCAACGTGCGCAAATTTCGGACTCAGTGTGCAATGGCCTTTACGTACCATTTCTGTCTATCTGTTCTCTTGGGAGCTGTTCAAGTTCAGCTGGGCCAGAATTAGGTAATGACTGTTTCCTCTTGGCTTCTGTTGTAAGGTCAGACTCCATAAGTCCTATCTGGCTACTGCTATCATCATCTAATCCAACAGTTTGTTCCGGCTCCGTCTCATCTTTTCCTTTATCTAATGGTCCATTGCTGTTCAAGTCCAACCCAAAACTGTTCATCAGCGTTTCTTTAGCTGGAATCTTTGACTTCCTGCCCCGGGTCTTGGAGGCAGGAAAAGAAACTCTCTGTTCCTCAGCGGTGTCCGTGCTGGGCAATGGAAATATTTGGTCCATGTCTTTGGTGAACTCCAGCAGTGTGCCGTTCACAGGTTCACTGATGGCTCCACTGCTGCCGTAATGGCGATGAGTGCTGGACACAAGTGATCTTCTGGAGCTTGACCTCCTGATCAGCGTTGTCCTTTGCTGGATCTGCAGCTCATGGGTTTTCACCACACAGAAATAGCAATAATCAATTATGCTGTAGGTTAGCATGAAGTTGATGGTGACGATGGGAGCCAGTACATTGACCTGGCCGATGAAGATGAAGGCCATGGAGATCAAGCTGGTCAGACAGATGGCAGCCACAGGCGTCTTATTGGGCCCTCGCTGTGATACATAAAAAGACAAGAGAAAGGTAGATCTATGGCTGTTACAAAACCTAGTGAGCTGCCTTATTGTCTACTCACTACATGAGCACCTTCTAAGGAAGTATCGCCAACTGAGAGTGACTGACTTGTACATAGATATCATCTCTGTGTGTTACTTTATTTTATTTATAATTAACATTTGTCTGTTTTTTTTCCTGAGCTCGTCACAACGCATTATTGGATTAGATACTTACTTCATCTACTTCACAAGTTTTTATTAATATTTTGCAAGTTTGCATTATGCGTTTGGCTCCTGTACCCTCATTTCTCTCACGCTCTTCAGGTTATGTAATAAGCAAGTAGAAGTATCCAGTTAAAACATCCCAAAAAAAGACATCTCTCATGTCACCTCGGTCATTACCCAGATCCCGTAAATCTCTGGGATGGAGATGCTACTGCTACTGGCTGGCACAGCTCCAGGTCCACCAGGGTTGGTCTTTTCTGTGCTTCCTGCATTTGTTCTGGGACTTTGATTCAGGGCGAGATGTCTCGGGCGAACTTGTAGCCCATAGAGTGGGGTCAGACAGAGCTCAGGCGAGGGAAAGGGTGTGCTGTGCTTTGTGAAAGCCACAATTGTTACAATTCATTCCTTCGCGTTTTTCGGAGCGCACTCTGGCACACTATAATTAGGAACCCATCCTGTCGTCTATGGAGCTACTCATTGAGCGTGAAAAAGTAAACAATTCATTAAAGTGGCACAAAGTGCATGAAAAACAAATGTTTAATTTCCCTCGTTATAGTAAGCGAATTGTTAAAGTTTGATCATTTATTAACATCTGAGAGAACTCATAAGTACATCTCTGAATTTCAAATGGTTTATAAACACAGAATAGATTTAGCCTTGATTTATCAACATCTAAATAAAAGAAATCTACAAAATGAACCATTTCATTTTGTTTAGCATAAAACCACACAGTCTTGCATTCCCCGTTTTGAAAATAGCCACAATATAACCACATAAATATCTCCCTATAAGCACGCACCCCTTTCCCAAGAAATCCAAGAGCTGGGATGACTCTCTCCTGGGCGATACACTGGAGGATCCTGGGTGCACCATACAGGCCCCCCATGCAGGAGGCCAGGGAGGAGATGTAGAGGCCCAGCAAAAACAGGAAACCAACCAAGGAGACCTGGGGAAAAAAACAAACACAGAGGGGAAGAGAATGTAGAGGGCTCCACCCAGCTCTGTTCCGCTTGGCCAGACTGAAAAGAGCTTAAAATGTGTTGAAAATAAATCAAAGAAGCAATGTGTAATCTGACAGAACCCATAATGAGAGAATAGGCTATTACAATCAATACAGTACAATGATATGACAGTATATGTATAAAACCCTAACTTCTGCAGCACTAAAATGTACCTTTTTGTAGATTTAATATAATATGTAATATGCATTGTTTTGTATGTAGAGTGTTAACCCCAAAACACCACAGCCCACATTAAGGAACAGCTGGGTCAGCCACAACCAGGCTGCAGCCTTACACATTCATAAACTATGTAGCTTAGTTCAGCAGCCCGCTGTAATCTGCGCTGACTGGCAGCTGTGTGGCTATCAGACGTCAGAGTAAGTGCAAGGTCAGTGTGCAATTGGGCTCCGTTCTCATTCAAGCACATACACCAGCTGTAGCGTTTAGAATGACCTCAAATGCCTCTGTTACGAGGGCCTGCAGACGAGTGGAATGACATCAGCATGACAATAAACGCAAATGTAACCTTTTATCTGTGGTTAATGTGCTATTCTCAAGTCTCACTTTCAGTTGAGACAATGAGTCTTAATAGTGGAAAAACCCATGGAAGATGGGTCATCCTCTGAAGCCTGTAATAACATCAGATTACCTTTTCCGCTATTAAGAAATCATAGCGCAGCGCCTCTCTGGTGCAAATGGCTCCCAGTAAGAACACAAAGACGAGATACAGGAACCACCTGTGGATTTCCACAATACACAAGAGTCATTCATTCTATTTATAGAGAAATTATCTAAGAAGAAGTGTTATGTATTAATCATGAATTTATAAAATATATTAATAAACATTAATAAACATTTATAATGCTACAAAACATTTCTTTTTCAAATAAATTCTGTTACCTTCTATTCATCAATGAATACTGAAAAAATCTTTTTTTTTAACAAAATATTAGGCAGCACAACGGTTTTCAACATTGTTAATAATGTTTCAAGCACCAAATCAGCATAATAATGATTTCTGAGTGTATTAAAAGAGTTATTTATATTGTAATAATATTTCACAATATTGCTGTTTTTACTGTATTTGTATGATCAATTAAATGCAGCCTTGATAAACATTAGAGATTTATTTCTCTTATTTTTAAAAAAAAAATTCTTATCAACCATTACCAGACATACAGTATATCTTACACTTTTTTGTAGGGCATGAAGGCTTATTGTAATTCTGTTTCTCGTATTTTCATTTTGGCGCCTGCTCTAAAGTATGTGTACAGTCAACACAAATAGAAGCTAAAGATGAACAAAGGAAAAATGAATGATTATTTCTGTGGTGGAGAGAAACATACGAGGTGCAGACTGCGGCGAGAGTTCCCACGGGGATGTTGTGCTCGGGCCTCTGGAGATCTGAGCTCATGTTGAATCCCGCCATCACACCTACACACACAGAGGGTTACTGTGAAAAAAAGACTGGAGACAAGGGGCCATTCAAAACCTGAACAACAGAGAGAAGTACATATCAGAGCTCACTTGAAACACCTTCCTGACTTCTAACAGGAGCAAAAAGGAAACTTTGATTACGACTGACTAGGGCCTGATTGTTGCTCAAATGAACTGTTCAATCTTTCAGTTTTTGCAGGAGGCAGAGGCTGGTATGCCTTGTGTGTGGTAAAACAAGACAAGAATGAAGTGGGATTTCTTACATTTATGGGTTTCTTACACTTTGTAGATCATTATTTATCTCATTTGTATATTCATATTGTCTGTTTTTATTTATTGGATTTTTGCTAATGATAATAGTTAAGTCGAAAGTATTATTAAAGGTGGGTTGAGATCACAACATAAAATAGACCAAATTCAAACCTGCAGAGACAATGTGCACTTAACAGATTAACAAAATATGTGAATGTTGAATAATTATGATCCTAAATATTCAACACATTTAATTTCGATATTACTCTGCAAGCTGGTCAGAAAACATAAGATTAATTTGTATTATTTCATAATGATTACAGCATAAATATTATCTAGTTTTTAACAGTAAGAAAAAAAATACATCTGCATATAATTTTATGAAAAATTTGCTATCTGAAATATTACACTTAATAATATTTTTCACACAATATAAATGGATTTTTATGAATCAAAAAAATATATATAGCTGCCTTTGTATTTTATGAAGGAGGTGCCTCACAAAGGGATCATCCTTGAAATCAAAAGATTGAAATCCCTTGTCTCAGACCAAGCAGACATTGGGTGCAGTTTGCTGGTATAAAATAAAAAATAAAAACCCAATGACACCATGCCTGCTCAGACTGAAACCTCATTACACAACAAAAATGTTAACTACGAGATGAAATTCTACCGAAATGATATATTTCTGGGATGTCTCCATCCTAAATACAACCACAGGTACTAACATACAGTACAGCTGCAAGTATTTGAGCCTACTAAAGTTATACACGCTTATAATTCACCAATAGCAAAATAAATCCTCATATCAGCATAGTGTCATTTAATCAGTGGTTAGTATATCACAGTTTAGCTTTTATTGTTTATGTGTGTAAGGTCACCTGTCGCCGCAGGAAAGAAAACCCCAAACACGGTGAAGAAAGTCTCGCCAGCTGTGTAGTCTGGCAGGGTGTTCTTACGCAGCAGATCCTCCGAATAGCCAACGAATCCATGCTCTACAATAAACATATTCAGCACAAAACAATGTTAGGAAAGACTGTTTATTACAACACTAAAGCATTACTGAGTGTTTTATGGAAAAATCTGCACTGACGATGATAAGAATCAGATTCATCTCTGAAATGCCAGAGTCTCCACTGAGTATATATCTTTGTTATGAAAAGCAAAAGGAAATATTTTGGCCTTTTTGAAAAATCTGATATTTAGACAGATCAGTCTAAATATTTCAGAACATTAAAACAAATTTCAGAAAATCATCCTGAAGCAGAATTCATGTTTCCACCTCTCTGCTTAAAACACAGGCTGGTGATGACATTTAAAAGAAAATATCCTCCTGTGCAAGACCACAAACCAGCATCTATGACATACAATTTTGGTCTATCGCACACTGATACAATAACCCCTTTCACCTTAAACAAAGGGAGGGGTTCCCTGGGGAACAGACGTCTGGTTTAAAATATGACAGGTCTGGACTCTATAGCAATGCACAGGCAAAGCCCCATGTGTCTGTGGCTGACCGTCACCGCCCTTTGTGTAACAACCCGGGGAGACAGACGCCCCGCCAAGATGCGTGCAAACCAAGGGCCGGCCTTTTTCTTGGGAATACGTGCCAAGTTCAATAGTTCTGCGCCTTGGACATGATGGAGGGAATGCTGGACTAAGCTCTGGGTGTGTTCACAGGCAAACAAAATCCAAGAACAGGCGCCGCAGAACATTTACGTAAACAGTACTGAAAGATATCACCATTGTGCTGAACCGTCAGACGAGTGGTATTTTCACTCAGGGTGGCAGTTATTAAAGTCTATATAGCACTGACACTGTATGTTTACTTGTGTACAAACAAGAGTACATAACGTATAGAACATACCACAGATAGGTGCTCTTAATCAGTTAGTTCACTAAAGGGATAGTTCACCCAAAAATTAAAATTCTGTCATTAATTACTCACTCTCATGTCATTCCAAACCCGTAAGACTTTCATTCATCTTCAGAACACTGAATCCAAGAGCTTTCTGACCCTGCATAGACAGCAATGCAACTGAGACATTCAAGGCCCAGGAAGGTAGTAAGGACATTGTTAAAACCGTCCATGTGACATCAGGGTTTCAACCTTAATTTTATGAAGAATACTAACAATAATTTGATGAGAATACTTTTTGTGCACAAAGAAAACAAAGGGTCAGAAAGCTCTCGGATTTCATCAAAAATATCTTAATTTGTGTTCTGAAGCTGAATGAAGGCCTTTAGGAACCGTAGGAATGACATGAGGGTAATTAATGACAGAATTTTCATTTTTGGGTGAACTACCCCTTTAATGTAGTCCATACAATTCATTGGCTATATTCCATAACTTCCACATATGATTTTTGTGTGAGGAAACACTTCATTCACTTCAAGATTATCATTTTTCACTGATAATCTTTCCTTTGCTCCAGCACTCATATCTTATTTATACATATTTAATATGAAGATAGAGGGAAGATTTTTAGTAAATAATGCAAAGAATTAAGCTAACATAAAACACCTGGTTTTAAAACAGTGGTTCTCAACTCCAAGGCCCCCTTATTCTCCACAAAGGCCCAATGACTTTTTCAGCTGTTCATGATTTACTGGACAAGGATTAAGGATAAGGATTTAAAATAATAATAATAATTTATCTGAGAAAATGTTTTTATTATTTACATGACTTTTTCGTGTCTAGAAATCACACAAGACTTTAAGATCATGGGAACCTTGGTTTTTCTAAGACAAAAATGTGGCTGAGGAGGTATATTAAAATAAGAACTATTTAGATTTTTAGTAATTCTGTCATTTTTTAATCCTTTTTTTGTCTTATTTTAAGTCATTTAAGTCACCTTGAGGCTCCCTTGGAAATTTTCTGAGGCCTCCTATTGGGCCCTGAACCCCTGGTTGAGAACAATGACTTCAGAAGATTTGGATTATAGAAAATATGTCAAACAGATTACTTTTAGGATAATTTTATGGTGCTTTTTTCCTTTTTAGGACTTGGCAGTGAACACACACACACACTAAAAAAAAAGAAAAACAACAGCTTGGTCATTCTTCAAAACATCTACTTTTGCATTCAGTCAACGAAAAAAAAGTCTGTACCGGTTTGAAATGTTTGGTTTGAAAAAGTTTTTAAATAAGAAATAATTTAATTAATAGATCGCTTATGGGCAAATATCAACAGTGATGATGAAGCTGATAAAAATATCAGTTAGAGTTAAAAGCGTACAATAGATGTAGTGAAAGAGAAAGAAAGATTGTTTTTGGAGGGGGCCCGGTCACTTCTGCAGAGACAAGGCACTCATGCAGAGGGCCTGACTGCAAGATCATGATCCATTTCCCTCTTGGTTATCTTGTGATGGGAAAGAATGTGTTCTCTTGGATTAATGACATGTTTATCCAAAAGGAAGTCACCACCCTTTCAGAAGCCCTGCCTGTTCCTACCCTTCCAAGTCACAGTTTCTTGGCTACAAAGAGAGAGAGCTAGAAAGAGAGTAAGATACAATAGAGAGGATCAGGAGGAGGAGGTAGAGAGGAAGTGCATTAAGAAAGTTTAGGTGGAGACAGCCTTAGAAATAACAGATATAAAGTACTCCAATAATACCACGCAAGCAGGAAAAAACATATCCTACTTCACCACATCATAAATTATCTAGACATAATTACCTTCTTTTATTAACTTTGCTGAATCTACGGTAAGCTGTTCTTGGAATAACAAGTGCAAGAATAAAACAATTAGCCATGGTTTAGTTTGAGTCTCTAAACTAAACAACCTTCAAATACACTACCATTCAGAAAGATTTTTATTGAAAGGATTTTTAAAATGAATACTGCTATTCAACAAGGATGCATTAAACTGCAGTGACAGTAAAGACTTTGTTGCAAAAACATCTATTTCAGATAAATGTTGTTCTCTTTAATCAAAGAATCCTAAAATAAGAACATATCCACAAGAATAGTGAGCTGCACTTTTTTTAAACTTTGATAATAATACAAAATGCTTCTTGAGCCTCGAGATGCCATACTGACATGCTGGCAGAAAAGAGCAGGGCCATTACTGCTGCCCTCCTTGCCACCTTTCTAACCATTCTGATTGCAGTTTGGATATTTGTAGTAAGAGTCCTAATCTGAAGATTTGGAAGAGGAAGTGATGATGTGGACGCTGCTAGTGAAGAACTCGGATCTGCTTCCTGCCTGCTCTTTTGTCTCAAGCCAAAAATGTGGGTGAGCCCGGTCAACACCCTTAACCCAAAACTATGAGCGCATGTCAGTTTCCTGCCCAACTCTGGGCGCTTAAATAGAGTGTCTTTGAGGTTAGAGCTGAGATCCTACATAACACGAACATCACACCATCATAAAACTAATTATGTGATTGAAAAAACAAGCTAACGACCTACTCAAAGACCATGAGCAGACAAGACAAGGGATTCAGTTATTTTTCATAAAAATCTTGTTATATTCCAGCAATTTCTTCCCACCACTAGAGAAGAACAGAATTTACACCAATAATAACACAGTCTAAAATCCTACAGTAGTAGGAAAGCTCTTCTCACAGTTCCTCTTGTGTGGTAATAGGCAGGAGGGAAGGGACAGAACTAGGAGGTGCTCTCATGTTTTTAAATCTAGCACAAATGTGTTCACCGCAATGGTATGAACACTCGAGAGGACTGTGCTCACATTGTCCTAATCTTTTCCAGCAATAACATTTTCAAACGATTTAACAAAACATTGAAGTAGGTAGCAATATTAAAAGATCGTGAACCCTTCTCCCATTTTGGCTACATGGGCCTGGGCATGCATGGTGCACAATAGTAGACTGTTTGAGTTATACACCCATATCCTTTACCAAGAATTATTTCACAACCAAGATATGTGCTCAGAATAGTTCACCTTGTAAACAACTGTGGGATATTCCTCTTTATCCTTCAAACATATTTTCAAAGTAAACAAGGACTGCAATTGTCAAGCTCCAAAATGTATCATTAGTGAAGTTATTTTGACTCATTACACACTATTTTTCAAGTCTTCTGAAGTCATACAATAGCTTTATGTCAAAAATATCCAACTTTAAGTCATTATTCATTGAAAATCATAAACAGAAAGAGCCTGATCTTTTCACTGAATCATCTGATGAAGTTCACAAAACTGATCTGAATGATTCATTGACAAATCAACTGATCTGGTTCTTGAGTTACACTCGGCTTAATCACAGAGGATACTGTCTCACTGAAGGGAAAGATTTTCAGTGAATAATGACTTAAATGTCAGTCTATTCCTCACACAAAACTACAAAATGACCTAAGGAGATATCTATATTTTTTTATGGTGCTTTTGTGTAGCTTCAAAATTTCTCCTTTTATTTTCTACAGAAGACAGACAAACAAATATCTTTGGAAAGACAAAATGTCCAATTTTGGGGTGAACTATCCCTTTAAATTGCCATGGAATGCGATCGTGCTGGGATTTCTATATTATGAAGCTTTCCTTGTGCTGACCACCTGGCCTTGGCTACGTGATTAACAGTGTTATCAAACTGTAAACACATCTGCATAGCAGCTCCTTTTTCCCGCCACTGGCAGGTAACCCACTCATGCGGCGCCCAGGCCTAAACCGTGCAACTCCCTGGAGTCGTGCCAATGGTGAGATCACTTTATAACCACAAGGCTTAATTGAAAAAACCTGAAGGAACCAGTGCCTTCTTTTCCCACTGCCAGTGCACAATGCAGCCCAAGTCCAATTACTAAACGGGGTCAGAGCAACACAACAGCAGCAGTAGCTGCAGTTGGGGGGGTAATGCCACATATTTAATCCATTACACCCCAATGTGTCTGACTTGCTCTGCAGAGAGAGAGTGAGAACACCATCTTTTTGAGAGTCTTGCCTCCTCTCTGGACAGGAAGCCAGTAATCAGGAGAACAGGAAGAGTTGGGATGGATTTCCTGTAAACTCAGTGTGAAAGTACATACTGACCTCGTCTGGGCTGCCAAAAAACTTAAACATTACAATGGACTAAGAATGCCTGCATGCTTGTCCTAAGAGCAATTGACTCTAATTAGATATATCACATAATTTTTGCAGGATGCCGAGTTGCTTTATAAATCTGTACTAAATTGAACTTGCACTAAGTATATGTCTTTGTATGAATCGTCTTTGTAAAATTTCTTTTAATACTATGTATATGAAGTAAGCATATATATATATATATATATATATATTTTCTCAACACAAGTAGATTTGGATGTTGTAAAAATGAAACGTGTGACAGAGCTGGATTTCTGTGATTATACCAAATTGGAATTTTTAAATCTAACTAATTCTTCTTAGACTATAAGCATGCTCCATTCCATTATGCTTTCAGTCATAAAAAAAACTATTTTAATTTCATAAAAATATATATATTTTAAGTTTTCGAGGCTGCATCATAAATGCAGTAAAATAGTAATATTGTGAAATATTTAAATTTTTATATATTTTAAAATGTCATTTAAAATATAAAAAAAACTTGTGAAAGCAGCAGGGTCATGATTCTTCAGAAATTATTCTAACAGGTTAATTTGGTGCTCAAGAAACATATTTTGTTAATATCAATGTTCATAACAGTTGAGTTGTTCAATATTTTTGTGGAAACATTCAAAATAATTTTAGGATTCTTTTATAAATATAAAGTTCAAATGAACAGCATTTATATGAAACAGAAATATTTTGTAACATTATAAATGTCTTCACTGTTACTTGAACAATGTAATGCATCCTTGCTGAATAAAATTAGTCATATATTTATTTATTTTAAAAATATATTTAAAAAGAATAATAAAAAAAAAAAAATCCGACTGCTAATGTTCTGAAAGGTGAAATGCACTACTGCATATTGCATATACTGCAGTTTTGCCTTGTAAGGTCCAGGTCTAGGGTGACTAGATGACAGTACTGTATATAGCAGGAAGACAAATCACTTCACCCTTCCTGTTACTTCAACTTCCATATTATGATTGGTTTTGGGGTTCTATAATTGTGTTTATATTAGGAAGAGACCCTGTAATCCCTAGTGGCCATGTGCACCCCTCCCAGCAGATGCAGGGCTGCTGTAGCTCTACCTCGCTTAATGCTTCAATGCCACATCACAACCTGGTATGCAAAAGCTTGTCTTGCACTCTTTGTTAAGCCTAAATCATTTATGGAAACATTTTTAGAAAAATAAAATGTAAAAAATAAGTAAATAATATATGTGAATTGTCACTACTATAAAACAGACCCCACAGGATAGCATTGTTTGGGACACCTCCACATTTATGTTACCCTGACATCTACTGGACAATTGTTGCGAGGACATGTGAGCTCAGTTTTCACATACTGACCAAATACTAGCTGAGGTAGTCTATCAATACCAATAATCATTTTGAATTATTAAGAGCTTCAAGATGAAAACATTAGCAGATTCAATAGTCACAGATAATATGTAAATAGATTTATATATACATTATTGCTACTTTTTAAACGAAGTCACTTATGCTCACCAAGGTGGCATTTATTTGATTAAAAAAATACAGTAAAAACAGTAATATTGTTAAATATTACTATAATTTAAAATAACTAACTTTTTCAATTAAAAAGAACAATTTAAAATGAAATTTACTGCAGTGATGGCAATGCTGAATTTTCCATACCGTAGCCATTATGCCAGTCTTTAATGTCACATGATCCTTCAGAAATCATTCCAATATGCTAATTTGGTTCTCAAGAAACATTTATTGTTATTATCAATGTTGAAAATAGTTGTGCTGCTCAATATATTTTTTTAGAAACTGTGATACTTTTTTAGGATTCTTTGATATTTCAATAGAACAACAATTATTTGAATTATTGCTAAATGTTTAATTTTGACAATGTAAAAAGTCGATTTTAATCAATTTAATATATTCTTACTGAATAAAAGTATTAATTCCTTTAAAAAAAAAATTACTGACCCAAAACTGTTTGAACAATAATGTACAGGTCCTTCTCAAAAAATTAGCATATTGTGATAAAGTTCATTATTTTCTGTAATGTACTGATAAACATTAGACTTTCATATATTTTAGATTCATTACACACAACTGAAGTAGTTCAAGCCTTTTATTGTTTTAATATTGATGATTTTGGCATACAGCTCATGAAAACCCAAAATTCCTATCTCAAAAAATTAGCATATCATGAAAAGGTTCTCTAAACGAGCTATTAACCTAATCATCTGAATCAACTAATTAACTCTAAACACCTGCAAAAGATTCCTGAGGCTTTTAAAAACTCCCAGCCTGGTTCATTACTCAAAACCGCAATCATGGGTAAGACTGCTGACCTGACTGCTGTCCAGAAGGCCATCATTGACACCCTCAAGCAAGAGGGTAAGACACAGAAAGAAATTTCTGAACGAATAGGCTGTTCCCAGAGTGCTGTATCAAGGCACCTCAGTAGGAAGTCTGTGGGAAGGAAAAAGTGTGGCAGAAAACACTGCACAATGAGAACAGGTAACCGGACCCTGAGGAAGATTGTGGCGAAGGACCGATTCCAGACCTTGGGGGACCTGCGGAAGCAGTGGACTGAGTCTGGAGTAGAAACATCCAGAGCCACCGTGTACAGGCGTGTGCAGGAAATGGGCTACAGGTGCCGCATTCCCCAGGTCAAGCCACTTTTGAACCAGAAACAGCGGCAGAAGCGCCTGACCTGGGCTACAGAGAAGCAGCACTGGACTGTTGCTCAGTGGTCCAAAGTACTTTTTCGGATGAAAGCAAATTTTGCATGTCATTCGGAAATCAAGGTGCCAGAGTCTGGAGGAAGACTGGGGAGAGGGAAATGCCAAAATGCCTGAAGTCCAGTGTCAAGTACCCACAGTCAGTGATGGTCTGGGGTGCCATGTCAGCTGCTGGTGTTGGTCCACTGTGTTTTATCAAGGGCAGGGTCAATGCAGCTAGCTATCAGGAGATTTTGGAGCACTTCATGCTTCCATCTGCTGAAAAGCTTTATGGAGATGATTTCATTTTTCAGCACGACCTGGCACCTGCTCACAGTGCCAAAACCACTGGTAAATGGTTTACTGACCATGGTATTACTGTGCTCAATTGGCCTGCCAACTCTCCTGACCTGAACCCCATAGAGAATCTGTGGGATATTGTGAAGAGAAAGTTGAGAGACGCAAGACCCAACACTCTGGATGAGCTTAAGGCCGCTATCGAAGCATCCTGGGCCTCCATAACACCTCAGCAGTGCCACAGGCTGATTGCCTCCGTGCCACGCCGCATTGAGGCAGTCATTTCTGCAAAAGGATTCCCGACCAAGTATTGAGTGCATAACTGAACATAATTATTTGAAGGTTGACTTTTTTTTTGTATTAAAAACACTTTTCTTTTATTGGTCGGATGAAATATGCTAATTTTTTGAGATAGGAATTTTGGGTTTTCATGAGCTGTATGCCAAAATCATCAATATTAAAACAATAAAAGGCTTGAACTACTTCAGTTGTGTGTAATGAATCTTAAAATATATGAAAGTCTAATGTTTATCAGTACATTACAGAAAATAATGAACTTTATCACAATATGCTAATTTTTTTGAGAAGGACCTGTATATACTGTCATTAATAAGCTGCTTTAAACTACTTGTCAACTCAAATAAATGCATAATACATCACAAATAAAAACACAGAAATAAGAAACAGCAAAATAAGAAAAGAACAGAAATATGAGAAATGTACGCTGGTAAAAGAAAAAACCTTTAGCACACTGCAAATTTTGTCCAGTATATACAATGACTTGAACTGGTATATCCTCGTCTGGCAGGTCTGCCAGGAAATGTGCAAAGAAAGAAGTGTCAATATAAGAAAGGCAGGCACTGTTTAGCAGGGTCTGTGAAAACAACACTGCAGGGCAAGAATCTCTTCCTAAAGCACTACTTTATTAAATGAAAACCTTTGGTATAGTCACAAGTGCCTGTTAAAATTAGATGTAATGGTTTTATTTTGCATTTAACAAATACATAAACATCTATACACCTGTGTCAGAGTTTTTTTTGATTTTCTATCACTTAAATGGGGGATCTGTGTTGTTGGTTTAATGAAAGACGTCCAGTTAAAAACACCAAACCTAGCTGTACCTTAAGATGTACAGCAAGTGTTAAACATATAGAGCTCTAATCTAAATGATCCTTGAAGTAATCTTATTTGCATTCACGATAGCTCACCTGGGTCTAGATGACTAAATCCAGAGTGGACATAGCTAATATGCCCAGTAGAACCAACTGAAGGCGTACAATCCATTTTACCCCGGCCAAGTTAATCCCGAGCAGACCAATCAGAACTGCCACAGAGATGCCCCTCACTGCCCACATGCTCTGTAAGTTCAGCAGCTGCGCAATGGACTCGGCAAAACCAGTGATGTACATTGCTCCGGCCACACACTGACAACAAGACACATGACTGTCACCAAACTTGAAAACAGCGAACCGAACACCCAGTGCATATGCAATATAACTAACACAGAAAGGAACTGCTCACCTGTCCAAAAACATACAAGAGTCCCACAGTTCCTCCAACCCTCCCTCCAAGCACAGTGGAGATCATGGAGTAGACCCCACCGTTACCCACGCTGCAACACTCACATACGCCAATGCCTGACATCACCGTAATCAAGGCGACCAATACCACCATTGATACCAGAAGCATGCCCAGCAACACACCTGTGTTACCCTAAAGATGATCACAGAGGAAAAAACTTAAATTGGATGCCCATTTAATAGCTGCCAAAACATGATATTGGTATAAAAGCCCATTTCCGCCACAGGATAAAAATAAATATATAAAGGTAATTGCGACTTTTTGTCTCACAACTTAGACTTTTAAGTTTATATCTAGCAATTTTGACATTTTAAATTCCGAGTTGTTTTCCTTAGAACTGCGAGATATAAACTCGGAATTGTGAGCTGTTAACTTAGAAGTCAGAAAATGTGAAATATAAACTCCCAATTGCAAGAAAAAAAAGTCAGAATTGCGAGATTAAAAGTCGTAATTACCCATTTTATTATTTATTTATGTAACAAAAAAACACATTTGTGAGATGTAAACTCAAAAGTCTGAGTAAAATGGTCAGAATTGCGAGATGTAAACTTGGAATTGCAAGAAAAACGTTCAGTTTATCTCTCACAATGACTTTTTCCTCAGAATTGTACGTTTGTATCTCGCAAAAAGTAATTGCGACTTTTTTTTTTTTTATTCCGTGGTGGAAACAGGCTTCCATAGATATGAACCAAAACCTTGGAATATCTTTTCAAATAGATTCTGATACACATTTGCACTACAAGAATCTTGAAATACATAATAAAACATAACTTACCACAAGCCAGCCAGTCCGTAAAAAGAGCACCACCCCAAAAATGTTGATCATGCAGGTAGTAAAGACTCCATCCCAGGTGCCGAAAAGAACAGGTTCCCAGACGAAGAGCTGCACCTTCCACCAAGGCTGAGCATTACTCTGGGAACCCTACACAAACCAGTGTCACTCATTTCTAAATAAGCCACCATTAATATCAGTTCCTCTGCACAGGGTAGAACGTTAGGTCTGAACTTAATTATTATTATGGTAAAACTTATTGATTTTCCATTACCTGTGCATCTTCATGGAACAACTCTTGAACTTGAGTACTCATGCTCCCTCCTGGTTAAGATTACAGTATGGATCTGAGGAAAGTAAAGACTTTGCTTTAAACATTTGAAAGGCTTCAGTACAGTATATACAAGGGTAATTTTAACAACATTTGCCAAGTAGGCGATGGCCACGTAACTTGGATACATTTAAGCCAACAAAAACCGTCTGTTAATAAGTGACACATTAAAAAAACACATGCAATTCATATTCCGCACTTGGCCAACACTGTAATACTTTAAGATAAAAGGCAAACAAATGCATTGGAGTTCACGTGACTAAGCTGTGTAGTACTGACTTTGTGTTTGTGTTATACTTTAACGTTATTCAGTGTAATGGTTCGTTGTAAACTCTATAAGAAACGCCATTAATAGCGGCCTTAAGTTAACAGACGAAATGCTGTTATGAGATATTTTTAAACTGTAAATTCCTTGAGTAGCCTAATCATAAAGACACTTACCTCGCTCCCGGATGCAGCAGCAGGTGGAGAATGTGAGAGAGGCACGAACACACACCTGAGGAGTTAGGTGGTCCGAGTCATTTCCGCGAATCGGTTCGTTTAGAAAGCATCAAACATAAAATCCTTTTTTAGAACGTTTTGTTTCTAAAAGTTTTGCTTTTGAAGTAACTATTGAATAAGTGCCATGTAAGTAACTTACTAAATTGACACTAACCATGACACAAAGTTTTTAGCATAGTATATTAAAATCGTTTGATTAATTCTCACTTTTTAACCTAACAGCTGTCTGTGTGTCGCTGTTATTCATAGAAACGCTACGTATACAATAAACGCCATTAAACAAATATCTGTTCTATCAGCGCCACCTCAGGTGGTGTACTGCCAGTGCACAGCTCTTATTTGCATTTCACTGTTCTTCGACTAGTCTAACGGTGCAGGACTTTCGGTATTTTTCATTTCTTGTCATTTACATAACCAACTAGTGGACATTTATGATGTAAAGTCAAATTAAAATCATTTTAAGATACTTTTATGCAAAGTAGTTGTGGTCATGTGTCAACCACGCACAATTTAAAGCCATGTTTTCAACCCCAGTCCACATTTTTGTCAGAATCTCACAAAAACGTTCCCAGGGTATATTTAGACACAGATTTAAAATAAAGACAGACGACAGGGCATATTTGCACAAAATGAATCCTATTTTAGGACCATTAGTATTTAATTAAAATCATAGAAATACTACATAATATACTTTTTTGACATGAGATTTTTGCATTTAAATGAAGAGAATTGGGAGAAATATACTCAACTGTCATGAAATATATATGCAATCACGGTGCAAAAAAATGTTAATGGTCATAAGATTCATTTACTTTAGGCAAAATATATTTCTCGATTTTTGTTAAAGATGAACTGAACATTTTCTTGCCTTTCATGAGATTCACACAGTAGGCAGGGGCCACCCATTCCTTTGATGAGTGATCATGAGTCATGACACATGTAAAAAGCACTCAACAACTTCTTGTATTTGGAAATTTAATATTACACAAGAGGCACGCAATCAAAAACATCCAATCAGAACTTTTTCCCCATGTCTTAGGCAAAGTATTGCATTAAAGTATGTTCTATGGAAATAATTCGGCTACAATAAAATGGATACATATGAAAATATAACCAGTGTACAAAGACAGTCAGAGGACATGCACTCCCCAATAAAATTAAATGCCTAAAACTATTCAGAAGAGCTCTCTACTAAATAAAACCATTCAGTTTTTCACTCAAATTAAGCTTGAAAGAAAACAATGATCCACCGTCAATAACACCATATGAGACTCTGACGCTCAAAATACCCAATCAATAAAGGACAACAGTCATGTGTCTAAATGGATATGACCTTTTACCAACAGCAATTGAGCTTACAAAAAAACAACACAATTTACTAAAAGGAAATAAAGCAAAAACAAGGCATTGAAGTCTTCCCTCAAATTATCATTTCACTTTCATCAATTTCTGGAGCATCTGTAGCAGTTTAAATATTTATAATGCAGATATCACATGATATTGAAAAGATAAATAACATCCTAAAAACTCATCCTCTGAGGGTGTATGAGACCAATACAAGGTTTAATCAAATTGTAATTATTAAAACTGCATTCAGAGGCAATTCTTAGAGGACAGTACATTTGTAATTTTACAACCAAGAACACAAACATGATTTTGTCACAAAAGTTGTGCTGAGAGTCATCAGGGACTGTAGGAATGAGTAAACCAAACTGGCAGCAAATATTAAATCATGTTGCACTCTCTCTACACTCCAAGAAAAGAAAGAACTTAAAATATACAACCTATTTACAATGTGTAAAAATAAAGGGACAATAAAGGAATGTTTAGGCACACATATAATAGACCGTAATCAAAAACACAGTAAAATGTCTTTGACACCCAGAATATACTATGAAAAAAACATACAGGACCACTCTTAATGGGTCTCATTCACAAAACATGAGCAGAGTGAATTTGTGTGTAAATTGTTTATAAAACCATTAAACAATTTACATAATGTTTTTAAAAATGATATACAAAGAAATGAGTGTACAGTTTGGCATGATACTAAGAATATAAATCATAAAACTAAGATTAATCATTATACAGTTTTTGGGGAAGCAGGTAAATTTCCATAAAAAAATCTGAGAAAACAAACAAAGCTTATAATTTACATGATTAGTTAAGCTAACAATGAGAGATGTGCAATTAACAAATGCTATGTGTACATATACATATTAGTACAATTTTACCAAACATTACACTTTATTTTTTTTGTTTTACATTTATCCAATAAGTAACAGCAAGTGAATCTGATACAAAAAACATATTTGCTAATGGATAGGGTGTTTCTGAGATAAAGAAAAGGCATAAAAATATTATCTCAGACCATACATTCTTAAATCCTCTTTCTTGATTTCACTCAACACTGATATAGATTATATCAGATTTTTGAATGTGTACATGTGTTGATGGATAGTGAGAACTGAAAAGTGCTTTAAAAAAAATAACAAAAACTGCCCACAAGCTGAAAGTGCTATTTAAAGAGTAATGTTTTTTCAGATCTTGAGTGCATCTGGAAAGTGAAGAAAACAGAGTGTGAACAAATTAAATCTTCTTAAGGAAACCAAAGTGATGAAATGCGCACATTTTTTCAATAAAGTATATTGTATTTTGACTATTGTAATTCTGAACTAACCACCGAGTCAGGAACAATGATGACAAATGAAGAAGTGCATACCTGTTAGTGCTGTTGCCCTGGACAATTGCTAAAACTGCATCCCCAAATGTGGGATATGTGAAAACAAACCCTCTACAGATGCCTTGTTCCCCATGTGCTCCTAAATATGACTGGCAAGACAGTCTCTAATGAAAATGTACTGATTCCCACAGAAGTAGCATGAGAATATCTATTTTTGATCCAATAACCTTAGGAGAAATGTGCAAAAATGTTTCATGGTTATATAATCTCATTATATAAAATGATGGGCTAGGTCCATACAAATTCAGTATGACAATACCTGCAGATTGCTCTAAACAAAATGTGTCTCGGAGAGATTCTTGATGGGCGCAGAGAATGCAAATATATATATATATATATATATATATATATATATAAACATTCCAACAAGTAATTAAATGCACAAAAAAGTTTAAATACACAAATTAGCTTACAACGACAGGAGTGAGAAAAATGTTACTAATTTTTTTAAAAGTGACTTGCAGTACATCAATCTCAAAGTGCCTTACTCAAGTCTAGGGCATCAAAGTAAGGTTCTTTCAGTACCTCTCCAGACAATATGTTACAAAACTAATTAAATACAAAAACTGATTGTAATGCTAGACTAGAGTAGTTTCTATAGACCTACATTATTAGGTCAGTCCGTTGAGCCTGTTGTTCCAGCAAAAATACTGAATGCTAACAAGAAGCCAAATCAGAATTGATCTTTGTATAGTTTTCTCTCAGGGAAGCTACGTTTACCCTATAATTTAGACTACTACAACGTCATTGTTGTAGTAGCTTGAATTCCTAAATTTAAAACACACAGGCTAGCTAATTTGGCAAGCCATAACGTGTTCGCCCCAAGCACTGTGTGTGTAAAACCCAAATAATGCAGTGACACAAAGAGTCTCCATTAGAACGGCTGATAATAAAATCTAACGAGTGCATCACTCTGCTCCTTTTGATTCTCATACATGCATGATTGTTTAAAGATGGAAAATCATAAGTATTTGCGCAGATCACGTTGCCTTCACTGACAGAACTATAAAGTGCCTTTAAAATGCTTTAAAACATTAAAAGCTCCTGTTAGCCAAAGGTTTGGCTGCTTGTAGCATCTGGAGATGAAGTTAGTTGAGTTCTTGTTTCACTGACAAGAGAAAACTCAGGGAAGTCCGTTCCTCCATGACCTCTCAGGCTAACTTGTCCACTGGCAATGCTAAACTGTGAGGATATTCCAGATCGTGAGCTTGGGAATTGAGATCGAAAGTTCTGGTCAAAAGTAGCAATCTGAAATGTTTGACTAATGCTTTGCGCATCTGTTTTTTTGGGAGAGGTCACTTGGTCGAGGAAGTCCTCCGTTGGCGAAACTGACGAAGGGTTTGTCTCGTCACCTGAAAAGGAGAAGGAGTGTTGGGAATCTACTAAAAGGCTAAAGTTAGGCTTCTCCAAGGTGGATCTCAATGGCGAGTTCATGCTCGGTCTGAAGCGTGATGGGGAGGTGAACTGCTTCTCCGTGGAAAACAAAGGCTGGCCAGCAAGACTGGCACTGTCATTTACAAACGTAAGACTCTGGTTGTTCAGGTAGGTGTCGTTCTGACTGGTCCTTTCCAGTGCTTGCTGGAGAAACTTGGAGTACTCCTGTAGAAGGCTGGC